>JASANE010000943.1:0-16363 GCA_030248225.1 Trileptium ribeirensis
ACGTACTTGGTTCAGGTACATCTGCTGACACTTCTTAGCTTTTGCACCCTATCAAGACACTTCTTTGCTTTTGCTCTTATATGTTTTAGGATTGTTGTAAAGCGAGTTCAAAATCTGTATATGTATATTGTGTACTAATTAACAAGAAACTGTGTTATGGTGAATATTTTTCATAAGTAGATGAAAAAAAGATGCCTTAACCCATCCGCCGGCGAAGATGGTTATGAGTCACGTTTAGGTAATGGTGGTTGGATATATTTATAGGTATATATATAGAATATATGTATATATTTATATACATATGCGTAGATAAAGACTACACATACAAACCAACACATACATGTAAACACGACTCTTAGATTTATGCGGTGAGTTGCAAGTTTCATTATTGTTCAATTTTTGTATGATCTGACATATTGTAATATTATACACTAATTACGGATTTATACACATGTAGAGTATAGTTTGTGGGTTTATATAAGTGCATGTATAAACGTTTCGATCGTGCCAAGGGCCTCGTTAGACGGCTATAGGCTGCCGCCCTGTTTTTCATTTTTACTTATACGTACAACAAACCACAATATATGCAAGATACCAATATGCAATGTATACACAATATCTTTAAATGCTTCACCATGATTACCTAATTTTCAGGATGTGCTGGTTGCGCGCCAAAAGCCATTCTTGTATATATTTGCTTTACACTGCATCGATCAGGCGAGAATTCGTCTAACATCGGCTGTTGTAGTATGACCACGTTGAAAATTACTGCCAAAGATGTCTGAGAAAATCGACTGAAATAAAACGGAATGACGCAAAAAAACTAGCAAACTAATACTCCTTTTTCAAAACATTTCAACCCTGCCAAAAATATTTTAGGCGGCTTAATAGCTGCCGTTAATGCGTCTTCATTTTCTTATCGAATAAATTCTAAATAATCATGATCATACAATATTAATATATTAGCATACAACAAAGAAAATTTATACAACGCATAAATAAATGAATGTCCGTTTTTAATTTTCTTCAAAACGAATTTCGGCGCCATCTGTACTGTTTGACCTTGTTGTTGAAGCAATGAGCTTTTCTTCGACATCTGATATGCCGACTAACATATTCACCACCTGCCTCACACTAGCGATAAAATTCAACCACTTTCGCCTGCCAATACGCTATTCCATCTAAACATTGCGCATGATCCATTTTTTCAACAAGGTTTTCACGCAATGTTGATACCAACACCGCTGATGGAGACACTATTCAAATCGTACGTTGCCAAAGTTTTATAAGCCTTGCTTCCATATAATAGTTTCTGAGTTATATCCACAATAAATACCAACCGCTCGTAATGATATCAGTCCGTGCTGATATGGGTACTGTTCAAGCACGTCGAATATATAAACCATTTGCTCCCTCCAGTTATGGTTTCACGATGGTTTTAGACGCGGGTTAAAAGTGTAGATCTGACATCGATTTGCGAATTAATATCGTATACAATCGCCGGGTTCAACAATTCGCTCAACCGGTATGTCCAATCATCAAAACATAGACGAATCTGATTGCACTTTACTGCTGATGTTTAATAACAATAAAAGTGAGTACCGTAATCGGCCTCCCGCCGAAATCAAGGAACATAAAGCTGCCAAAAAATTTCAGTCTGATAAACGTCTTACTACTTCGGCGCGTGGCGCTTCTTTGCATGCTTCTGTATTGTCGTTATTTTTCTGTATCATGTATGCCTTTTCGTTTGTCTTGTGCTTCGCATAATATTATCGACTGTGCTGTTGTTTTTAATTCCGTCAGTAAATCTGTTCATCTTTTCTCATGTCCGGAGTTGTTGGTAAAATGGCTGGCTCGGATTCGGTATAATACTGCTTACTAATAAGGCTTAATGTAAATTAAAGCTCAACTCGCTCTGACATCCAAACCACACGATAAATCTCGGCACCGCGTAACGGAGCACCTTAGTTACAGGACGGTTTTTTGGGGTTTCGGCGTTCTTAATAGTGGGTGTCCCGTTTTCGCCTTCACTGGCTGAATGGGTCGCAACACCCGGGGGACCTACACCATTTACTGGCAACGTTGGCCGTATGCGCACGGGGGTTTGTCCAGGAACACCAGGACCGGCAACACTCTTCTACACTGGGTTTACCCCCTGGGGCCTACTAAATAATTTTTGGGATGTGTAAAGAGTTCCAGCAGCTATGTGTTGGGTAACCCGCGTACCCCGTTACAATTATAAAAGCTAAAACACGGTTAGTTTCTTACCAATCAAATGATGCAATTAAACCTTATTTTTTATCCACGAGCGTACTCCTAAAAAAGGTATACTGGAACTTAACCCCTACAGTTGATCGACAACAAATTACATTTTAATGCGTTGTAGTAAAAAATTCGAAAGAATCCGACTAATATCTCTCAGATAATGGTTAGTAAGGGCTATTATCGCCAAAGCATTCGCGTTCGATACTTCTCAGCTACCAGTAGTGTAACAGCCCGAGGTTTTTGGGATCTTAACAGAATATCTCCGGTGGAGAAAACGTTGAAAATACGGTCAAAAATAAGGGAAACTGGGTGCGATGGGCAATCGGGATGCCGATGGAGCGTGACCTGAGTATTATTTTGTCTATTATCATTCATCGTTGTTATAAAAATAAAGTATGTCATGGGAATAATTTGTCGTATCGTCACGCTCCACCCACCCGGGGTGCATGGGTTGATTTTGGCACCACAACAGAATTATCTTGATACTAAGTAGGGTATCCGGTCGACCCTAAGTAAAGCCAATGATGACATGTGCATTTTATAAAATTTAGGGAAATACATAAAGAAATGTTATTTCATATGTTACTTTATATGTTATTTCATATATTACTTTATAATTGTGAAAGGAGGGGGTGGAAAATAACTGAACCAAGGAGTAAAGCGAGAAATTGTCGGGAAAGAAAGCGGCAAAACCTATCTAAAACGTCATTTTACCAGGGCCTACTTAACATCAAAATTTTTATATTTTCTGACACTTCCATGTGGGCTTATCTCGTTACCAAGAGGGCTCCCTAAAGCTTCACCGATTTTTCGTTCGGGCCAACTTGGTCCCTACCGGTAAGTACTTAGGTACCCCCAACTAACCGTTTAAACGCCTAAATTTCAAAGGCTCAAATCTTAATAGTGATAACCAAAACTCCGCAAATTTTTAAGCTCAGCACCTCCCAAGAGGGTCTCACTCTAACTATCTTACTTAAGTAGGAAACCGGGGCCACCTAACTTAACCGGTCCGAGCAGGACCTTAATAACCATCCCGGGACACAAAATCTCTGTTTTAGCTCACAAAACGGCCTCTAACAGGCCACGTATAGGAGATACATTAAATTTGACATTTTCAGCAGTAGGCGACCAGCCAGGGCATGAACCTGGTTCCGCCCTGGCCGCCTCCGTCAGCTAGCAATCATCAAGAACGCGTCCAAATTTTAATACAATGCTGGCGCCCTGGGCGCTCGTATAGCTTTTTTTCTCTTGAAAATCGTCTCGCCGACCAGCGCGAGGTTTATGTCGTTTTGGCATCTATCGGCCACTATGCCGTGGAGGTTGTTATTGTTGTCGGCATCGTTTGAGTAATGAGGCCGCCTGTACATATTAGCTGATAGCCGTTGTTCACTGTTTTGCTGGGTGTGTTTTTCAATGTTCAGCTTTCTGTATATTTTGTTTTAATTGTAGTGTATGCCCGGGCGGCGATTTCAAAATTTGAAATTTTGTTATACAGCGCTATGCTAGTGGTTTCAAAGGGGTCTGAAAAATAAGCAAGTTCGGAGTATAAAAGGAACCGACTCAATGCAACATTCGGACCAGTCGAGAGATGCCGCTTTAAAGTCGGCAGTTTTGTGCAGGCGGTTGTCGGTTTTAGGTTGACAGTTTTCGAATTTTCGCTTATGCTTGTGGTTTTCTCTTCTTTTTCTTTTTTCTTTTCTCTTTTCCAGGGGTGTCTCTTACCGTGTAGAAACGGGACGGAGTTGCCCTAGCGAGTTTTCTAGCGTTCAAAATTAGTTAGCGAGTCGCCCTTGCGGGTGCTGGTGCGTCCCATGGATGCCCCGCGCACCCGTAAGTGCGGTCCCAACGCATTTGAGCAGAGCGCACGCCAAAATCATTCATGAAAATTCAAATTTCGACTGGTTCCCCGCTCGCCGGGTCGCCATTTTTAGTATTAGACCCGGGGCGAAATTTATATTTAGTGACATGAACGGGCAAGAAAGGGGAATAAAGGATGCACACGGGGAAGGAGGGAGGACATAGGGACACGGGATGAGTAAGGTGTTGAAACAGGAGCGGAAGAAAAAACCTAGTAGCGTGTTGACCTGAAAGCAGCCGCTAAGGCAGATGATAATAAAGTATAAGTAAGAATCCGCGCTAGGCTATCCCATCAAAGTTCGAGCAGGTGTCCCTGAGCGTTTCATTTATTCGGTTCTCTATTTAGGTCGTTCAAAACCAGTCTTCCCAGGCCGTTTAGACACGGTAGAAGACTTACAGACTTTACAGCAAACATTTTGGGACACCGCCACAAATTGACATTATAAAACATGTCTAATTTCTCAAACAACCTTCAAGAGACAATGGAGCCTCTTCCGACTCGTGCTCCATCCGCGCTCGCTTTCGAAGTCATGGCTTGAGTCGAGGATAAGTGATAGGAAAATCGACAAGAATAACTCCAGGTCACGCGACTTAAAGACCCAGTTATGCGGGATTCACGTTATGATGTCCCCAACATTTGGAACTTTTGTCCCCCTGTAGTGTAGACTGTACCGTAAAGACGGTGACGCTTGATACCCACACCATATAACAAAATATGAGGGTGTCGGGCACACCCCTAGATACCTCATTTTGGCAATGAATTATTTTTGTGTTCGTGCTGCCTATGCGGTGTTTGTAGGGGTATCCTGTAGGCCCTATGTAAAATGACCCCACGGGTGGCGGAAACCCTCAGCAAAACGAAAAAGCAACGACGGTTCATTGATACCTACCGAGATAAGCCCAAACTATTAGCTAGGTGAATTTTTGATATTTATTTAAAAGAAGAAGACACAGCAGGGCCCCACGGGACAAAGCCAGGACAAAAACCGAAGAGAGGCAGAGCCGGAACAAAGAAAAAGAAAAAAAACCAAGCCCAAAAAACAAAAAAAAAAAACGCAAAAAAACCCAAAAAAACACCCACAAAAAAAAAAACCCAAAACAACACCCAAAAAAAAAAAAAAAAAAAACCACCCCAACCCACCCCCCCCCCCCCAGCGTTAGCCGGTGCTAAAAGTTTCGCTTAAGCACATAATGCTTAAAAGCTTACATATTTATTGTCTTCCACCATATTCCCTGATAAGATACGTAGTGTGTTTTAGGCTACTATGTACTAGGACCAGTTCTGGCTCCCAGCTGCACCACCATTTTTCTTTGTGTGGTGCCCGGGCAACCCCGGCTTCCACGACTCCCCGGTGATCTGCTGGATGACTTAAGGGAACCGCTTAGCTTAGCAGGCTCCCGGCGGGTTAACCAGGGTGTTCGGCGTGGCCCTATATCGGCCCACCTATCTAGTGGTACGAAGGTCCCCCTGAGGGAGAGTCAACCCGTAATCCTGCTCACAGGTAATAAGGCTGACTCGCCTTTCCCTCAATTCTATTCGAATCCTTAATGGAGGTGGGTTTCGTTACAATTTTTTCAGTACTATTTCTGTTTTCCAAAGGAGCAATGCCTGATCGGTGAGCGATCCTACGGAAAGCATCATTTTATTTGTTTACCAAGAGCCTGTATGTATTTGCGATTCCGAGTGTCACCAAGTAGTGGGACTAAGTAGTCATATTTGCTTGACCTGAGGGGACTCCTATAATAATTAGGTCGTACATATCGCCGAGGGTTTCATCGAACACTCTAACATTTTTATTCATGTAAAACATATGCGCGCATACAGTTATAAATGAACGTAAGGTATTCACACAAAAAGGCAATGGCAGGTACCACGCAGTATACCATTACTACATTTTATATGTAATGGGTGATGTGAATCCAAATCGACACGTCTCACCAAATATAGATCATGAAAAATCAGCTTGGCTCGCCCCATTATTTGTACCCCATGGGACGTGCGCTGCCCCTTAACGGTAATCCTATGCTCATTCTATTACTGTTCATTGGTCAAATGCTCTTGTGAAATACACCCTAAGCCGTCGGGGCTAACACTTTCTTGTCGTAAGTTCCTCCGGGTTTCACGTTTCCTTCCAGTGGTGATCACTTCATTGAGTCCGGATGTCGGCTGCAAACTACTCGCACTGAAAGTTTGTAATAAAAATCGGCCTGCGCTGGGGTCAGATTAAGACGTGGGTCATTGTCAAAAGGGGATGACGCTGCCGCGTCTCCCGAACTTTGTTTGCCTTTTAAATAATTTGACATGAGACAAACCAGGTTTTGAATTTAGTACCTGACATGCAACCAAAAACGAGAACAGGAACCCACCGTGTCTAAACGGGTTGCGGGTCCGTGCCTACGACTTTTGTTCAAACGAAAAGATTGGGACGACCGGTACTTTGTAACCTCCTCAGGGCCGTAGCTCGGCTAACGGGTGCGAGCACGAGAATTTACTTAAAATTTGACTCAGCTATACGTCGCAGCTGACTCCGTCTCGTTTCCTGGTTTGGGTACTTCACTCGTCCGAGTGCCTTTGATTCGAGTGGAGATCCGCAGTCATTTGCAAGCATGAATAGGGCGCGCGTTGCCGCGCTCTCAGCGAAATGTTTAGTTTGAGAACCAAAAGAAAGTAGTGGTGATTTTAAGTTTGAAAACACGTCGGATACCCCTGTATGCTTAAAATAGTAGATTTGCCAAAACCGTGAGAAGAGGGGGAAATTAACGCACGAAGGGTCCTGACGCGTCACTCCCTATGGAGCAGCCGCATCGACCCTTCGATAGTTATTCCATTAAAAATGCGTGACGGAGTGCTCTACCGTGTCTAAACGGCCTGAGACCCGTCTGGATTTTTGGGGTTAGTTGACTGAATTTTTATCGGAGAGAAGCTAATCTCAGAGTAGGAGCTCGATTTTCTGGGGCTAGCGTCAGGGGTTTCGTTCCTAATTACGCTTAAAATGCTCATCGCGTGCAAATGACTGCGTCCGTCCCGAGCGGACTGCTCGCACTGCCTCCCCAATAATGCGGGATTCACGTTATAATGTCCCCACCACGTGGAACTTATGTACCCCACACAGTGGCAGGCACACCCTAGACTACAGGGTGTCTTAGACACCCTGTGCTTTTAAATAAAGTATCAAATAAATTTCAAACAAAGCTAGCTAATAGTTTGGCTTATTTCAGACGGTGTCAATGAACCGTCGTTGCTTTTTCGTTTTGCTGAGGGTTTCCGCCACCCCGTGGGGTCATTTTACATAGGGCCTACAGGATACCCTACAAACACCGCATAGGCAAGCATAAAACACCGAAATACTACATTGCCAAAATGAGGTATCTAGGGGTGTGCCCGACACCCTCATATTTTGTTATATGGTGTGGGTATCAACGTCACCGTCTTTACGGTACAGTCTACACTACAGGGGGACAAAAGTTCCAAATGTTGGGGACATTATAACGTGAATCCCGCATAACTGGGTCTTTCAGTCGCGTGACCTGGAGTTATTCTAGTTGATTTTCCTATAACTTAGGCTCGACTCAAGCTACGACTTCGAAAGCGAGCGCGGATGGAGCACGAGTCGAAAGAGGCTCCATTGTCTCTTGAAGGTCGTTTGAAAAATTAGAAATGTTTTGTAATGCCAATTTGTGGCGGGGTCCCAAAATGTTTGCTGTAAAGTCTGAAAGTCTTCTACCGTGTCTAAACGGCCTGGAAGACTGGTTTTGAACGACCTAATAGAGAACCGAATAAATGAAACGCTCAGGGACACCTGCTCGAACTTTGATGGGATAGCCTAGCGCGGATTCTTACTTATACTTTATTATCATCTGCCTTAGCGGCTGCCTTCAGGTCAACACGCTACTAGGTTTTTTCTTCCGCTCCTGTTTCAACACCTTACTCATCCCGTGTCCCTATGTCCTCCCCCCTTCCCCGTGTGCATCCTTTATTCCCCTTTCTTGCCCGTTCATGTCACTAAATATAAATTTCGCCCCGGGTCTAATACTAAAAATGGCGACCCGGCGAGCGGGGAACCAGTCGAAATTTGAATTTTCATGAATGATTTTGGCGTGCGCTCTGCTCAAATGCGTTGGGACCGCACTTACGGGTGCGCGGGGCATCCATGGGACGCACCAGCACCCGCAAGGGCGACCCCTGCTAACTAATTTTGAACGCTAGAAAACTCGCTAGGGGCAACTCCGTCCCGTTTCTACACGGTAAGAGACACCCCTGGGAAAAGAGAAAAGAAAAAAGAAAAGAAGAGAAAACCACAAGCATAAGCGAAAATTCGAAAACTGTCAACCTAAAACCGACAACCGCCTGCACAAAACTGCCGACTTTAAAGCGGCATCTCTCGACTGGTCCGAATGTTGCATTGAGTCGGTTCCTTTTATACTCCGAACTTGCTCACCTCTCTTTTCAGACCCCTTTGAAACCACTAGCATAGCGCTGTATAACAAAATTTCAAATTTTGAAATCGCCGCCCGGGCATACACTACAATTAAAACAAAATATACAGAAAGCTGAACATTGAAAACACACCCAGCAAAACAGTGAACAACGGCTATCAGCTATATGTACAGGCGGCCTCATTACTCAAACGATGCCGACAACAATAACAACCTCCACGGCATAGTGGCCGATAGATGCCAAAACGACATAAACCTCGCGCTGGTCGGCGAGACGATTTTCAAGAGAAAAGTTATACGAGCGCCCAGGGCGCCAGCATTGCATTAAAATTTGGACGCGTTCTTGATGATTGCGAGCCAACGGAGGCGGCCAGGGCGGAACCAGGTTCATGCCCTGGCTGGTCGCCTACTGCTGAAAATGTCAAATTTAATGTATCTCCTATACGTGGCCTGTTAGAGGCCGTTTTGTGAGCTAAAACAGAGAATTTTGGTGTCCCGGGATGGTTATTAAGGTCCTGCTCGGACCGGTTAAGTTAGGTGGCCCCGGTTTCCGACTAGATAGTTAGAGTGAGACCCTCTGGAGGTGCTGAGCTTAAAAATTTGCGGAGTTTTGGTTATCACTATTAAGATTTGAGCCTTTGAAATTTAGGCGTTTAAACGCTTAGTTGGGGGTACCTAAGTACTTACCGGTAGGGACCAAGTTGGCCCGAACGCAAAATTGTGAAGCCTTAGGGAGCCCTCTTGGTAACGAGATAAGCCCACATGGAAGTGTCAGAAAATATAAAAATTTTGATGTTAAGTAGGCCCTGGGAAAATGACGTTTTAGATAGGTTCTGCCGCTTTCTTTCCCGACAATTTCTCGCTTTACTCCTTGGTTCAGTTATTCTCCACCCCCTCCTTTTACAATTATAAAGTAATATATGAAATAACATATAAAGTAACATATGAAATAACATTTCTTTATGCACTCCCCCAAATTTTATAAATGCACATGTCATCATTGGCTTTACTTAGGGTCGACCGGATACCCTACTTAGTATCAAGATTATTCTGTTGTGGTGCCAAAATCAACCCATGCACCCCGGGTGGGTGGAGCGTGACGATACGACAAATTATGCCCATGACATACTTTATTTTTATAACAACGATGAATGATAATAGACAAAATAATACTCAGGTCACGCTCCACCGGTATCCGATCGCCCATCGCACCCAGTTTCCCTTATTTTTGACCGTATTTTCAACGTTTTCTCCACCGGAGATATTCTGTTAAGATCCCAAAAACCTCGGGCTGTTACACTACTGGTAGCTGCGAAGTATCGAACCCGAATGCTTTGGCGATAATAGCCCTTACTAACCATTATCTGAGAGCTATTAGTCGGATTCTTTCGAATTTTTTACTACAACGCATTAAAATGTAATTTGTTGTCGATCAACTGTAGGGGTTAAGTTCCAGTATACCTCTCAGGAGTACGCTCGTGGATAAAAATAAGGTTTAATTGCATCATTTGATTGGTAAGAAACTAACCGTGTTTTAGCTTTTATATTTGTAACGGGGTACGCGGGTTACCCAACACATAGCTGCTGGAACTCCACATCCCAAAAATTATTTAGTAGGCCCCAAGGGGTGAACCCAGTGTAGAAGAGTGTTGCCGGTCCTGGTGTTCCTGGACAAACCCCCGTGCGCATACGGCCAACGTTGCCCAGTAAATGGTGTAGGTCCCCCGGGTGTTGCGACCCATTCAGCCAGTGAAGGCGAAATGGGACACCCACCTACTAAGAACGCCGAAACCCGAAAAAACCGTCCTGTAACTCAGGTGCTCCGTTACGCGGTGCCGAGATTTATCGTGTGGTTTGGATGTCAAGCAAGTTTAGCTTTAATTTACATTAAGCTTATCATAAGCAGTATTATACCGAATCCGAGCCAGCCATTTTACCAACAACTCCGGACATGAGAAAGATGAACAGATTTACTGACGGAATTAAAACAACAGCACAGTCGATAATATTATGCGAAGCACAAGACAAACGAAAAGGCATACATGATACAGTAAAATAACTACATACAGAAGCATGCAAAGAAGCGCCACGCGCCGAAGTAGTAAGACGTTTATCAGACTGAAATTTTTTGGCAGCTTTATGTTCCTTGATTTCGGCGGGAGGCCGATTACGGTACTCACTTTTATTGTTATTAAACATCAGCAGTAAAGTGCAATCAGATTCGTTATGTTTTGATGATTGGACATACCGGTCGAGCGAATTGTTGAACCCGGCGATTGTATACGATATTAATTCGCAAATCGATGTCAGATCTACACTTTAACCCTCGTCTAAAACCATCGTGAAACCATAACTGGAGGGAGCAAATGGTTTATATATTCGACGTGCTTGAACAGTACCCATATCAGCACGGACTGATGTCGGTACGAGCGGTTGGTATTTATCGTGGATATAACTCAGAAACTATTATATGGAAGCAAGGCTTATAAAACTTTTGGCAACGTACGATTTGAATAATGTACTCCATCAGCGATATATTGGTATCAACATTCGTGAAGCCTGGAAATAGAATACGTGCGCAATGTTTATCTTCAAGATGGAATAGCGTATTGGCAGGCGAAAGTGGTGGAATTTTATCGCTAGTGTGAGGCAGGTGGTGAATATGTTGATGGCATATCAGATGTCGAAGAAAAGCTCATTGCTTCAACAACAAGGTCAAACAGTACAGATGGCGCCGAAATTCGTTTTGAAGAAAATTAAAAACGGACATTCATTTTATTATGCTTTGTATAAATTTTCTTTGTTGTATCCTAATATATTAATATTGTATGATCATGATTATTTAGAATTTATTCAATAAAAAATGAAAACACATAACGGCAGCTATTAAGCCGCCTCAAATTGTTTTGGCAGGGTTGAAATGTTTTGAAAAGGGTGTGCATTTGCTAATTTTAATCCGTCTTAGGTTTTCTTTCAGTCGATTTTCTCGACATTTTGGCAGTAATTTTCAACGTGGTCATACTAAACAGCCAATGTCCGACAATTCTCGCCTGATCGATGACTGTAAAGCAAATATATACGAGATGGCGTTTAACGGTTACGACCATGTCGTGAAACTAGATAATCAGGTGGAGCATTTAAAGATATTGTGTATACATTGCATATTGGTATCTTGCATATATTGTGGTTTGTTGTACGTATAAGTAAAAATGAAAAACAGGGCGGCAGCCTATAGCCGTCTAACGAGGCCCTTGGCACGATCGAAACGTTTATACATGCACTTATATAAACCCACAAACTATACTCTACATGTGTATAAAACCATAATTAGTGTATAATATTACAATATGTCAGATCATACAAAAATTCAGAACAATAATGAACTAAAAACTCACCCGCATAAATCTAAGAGTCGTGTTTACATGTATGTGTTGGTTTGTATGTGTAGTCTTTATCTACGCATATGTATATAAATATATACATATATTCTATATATATACCTATAAATATATCCAACCACCATTACCTAAACGTGACTCATAACCATCTTCGCCGGCGGAGGGGTTAAGGCATCTTTTTTTCATCTACTTATGAACAATTTTCACCATAACACAGTTTCTTGTTAGTTGAGTACACAATATACATTTACAGATTTTTGTTGTTAACTTGCTTTACAACAATCCTAAAACATATAAGAGCAAAAGCAAAGAAGTGTCTTGATAGGGTGCAAAAGCTAAGAAGTGTCCTGATAGGGTGCAAGACCTAAAAGAAGTGTCCTGATAGGGTGCAAAAGCTAAGAAGTGTCCTGATAGGATGCCAGAGCTAAGAAGTGTCCTAATAGGGTACAAAAGCTAAGAAGTGTCCTGATAAGGTGCAAAAGCTAAGAAGTGTCCTGATAGGGTGCAAAAGCTAACAACTGTCCTGATAGGGTGCAAAAGCTAACAACTGTCCTGATAGGGTGCAAAAGCTAAGAAGTGTCCAGATAGGGTGCAAAAGCTAAGAAGTGTCCTGATAGGGTGCAAAAGCTAAGAAGTGTCCTGATAGGGTGCAAAAGCTAAGAAGTGTCCTGATAGGGTGCAAAAGCTAAGAAGTGTCCTGATAGGGTGCAAAAGCTAAGAAGTGTCCTGATAGGGTGCAAAAGCTAAGAAGTGTCCTGATAGGGTGCAAAAGCTAAGAAGTGTCCTGATAGGGTGCAAAAGCTAAGAAGTGTCCTGATAGGGTGCAAAAGCTAAGAAGTGTCCTGATAGGGTGCAAAAGCTAAGAAGTGTCCTGATAGGGTGCAAAAGCTAAGAAGTGTCCTGATAGGGTGCAAAAGCTAAGAAGTGTCCTGATAGGGTGCAAAAGCTAAGAAGTGTCCTGATAGGGTGCAAAAGCTAAGAAGTGTCCTGATAGGGTGCCAAAGCTAAGAAGTGTCCTGATAGGGTGCAAAAGCTAAGAAGTGTTCTGATAGGGTGCAAAAGCTAAGAAGTGTCTTGATAGGGTGCAAAAGCTAAGAAGTGACCTGATAGGGTGCAAAGGCTAAGAAGTGTCCTGATAGGGTGCAAAAGCTAAGAAGTGTCCTGATAGGGTGCAAAAGCTAAGAAGTGTCCTGATAGGGTTCAAAAGCTAAGAAGTGTCCTGATAGGGTGCAAAAGCTAAGAAATGTCCTAATAGGGTAGTATGGACCGGTACATACGGCCTACACAAAACACCTAAACGGTTAACGTCGCTGGAGAGTAATTGAGCATTTGTACTTGCGTATTGAGTAATCTTTAAACAGAGTTTTGTAACTAACATAATTGATTTAAAATTTAAGTTATTTGGGTTCGATCTGTTGCCCCGACAATATTTTTAGCATTTAAACACGAAAAATAAGTTAATTGTGGAGCAATTAGCGAAATGCCTGTCCTAGGTCTTTGTAAATAGCTGTCATTACAATTAGTTTTAAGTACAATCTGGTCGGCCTTACTGCTGCAAAACATAGAAAAAGCTACACTTTACAAAGTTTTATTTTATATAAACAAAAGACATTGCGAATGTATTTTTATTAATGACGATCGCAGCGTTTGTCACTCAAGCAATGGTTTTTATGATCGAAGCGGCTTAATATTTATACATTGTACCATCTTCTTTGTGAAATACAATAGAGATGTTTTAGGAGACTGTGAATTTATTTAGCGCTTTTTGTCAACAAACTGTAAATAAAAACTTTGAAAAATATGAAAATATTTTTGTTTATATTCGTTGCGTAAAGTATCTATTTTTGCATTTTTTCTGTAGGGTTTATACTTTAACGTTTTGACTGTTTTTATGCATAATTGCATCAGTATCATCAAACAGGGCGGCTGCAGCCTTTGTGTTTCCTGAGTTAGTTGTGCGGTGGTTGTTCACAAGGTGATTACTACTTTTCACTTTGCGCGATTTCATAAGAGTAACACTTCCTATATAGCTCAGTGGGTTGCCTGCGTTGTCAGTAATCATACAGACCCGGTTCGGTTCCTGACTCCAGGTCTAGTTTATTAAGCATTGCACTGTGCATAAATTCATTCGGGCATGAAGTGGTTAAAACCATCAAGTTAAATCAAGCCGTGCAAAACAGTTATATTTGGAGAAAACGGTCGCCCTGTTTACATTTAAATCATTCAACCTCCTTTATTCTATATATTATAAAAGCTTAATGTTCTGATTCCATGAGCGAATGCAATGTTACTCGTTTGCTATTGCCAGTTTCGGTTTCGAAGTAAGTTATGAAAGAACACGAATGTGGCTGTGTTGTACAGCTATACAATGTGCAAACCCATCAAAACGCACAAGCACATATTTTTTATATAGGTCCTTACTGTGTCCAACAGCTCGTAACCTTTTCATACAATGCAATGCAGATAGATTTCCTGGCCCATATTAGTAAAGTCGCTATGGACCTGAATACGATATTTGCCAGAAGAAGCGATTTTTCAGATTTCGCCGTGTTATTTCTTGTTTTTACCTTATATCGAGTGCCTATTACGTTATCGAGCACGCTGGATATATTTTCACCATCTAGAGTCCAGCTTGACTATATTATACGTTTTTATGGGGTTTGAAGGGTCTGTTTGCTCAAGCAAGTACAGTAACGACTCTCCATTTTACAAACTGGAGAATTCATTCCACTGTTTAGGTCAAATCAGCAATTGGAGTATAGTTAATTGTTTTAAAATTATAATTGATTGGTTGCTGCTTTCCTCTGCTAATCGACCATTTTCTCGCCGATATCCATTGTACATGACAATTCAATTGTTTCATTTACTACTGCGTTGCGCAATGGCCGGTGCTTGTACTGTCTGTTATGAGGGTTGGGTCCAGATCAAAATTTTTCTCGCATTGCCCCGTAGCTTCGGCGATTCTCGCCTGACATAGACTCTCGAATGAACACGTCTTTCATAACGGGCATTGTTCGCAATTTTGGTGCTTTTTGAAGTAAAGATTTGACAACGGTCAATGAGGGCAGACGAACGCATAAAAGTCATGACCGCGAGTCTGCTGCTACCGTGGCTGTACTGTGATGATGATTTATTGCATCCCATATATATTGATTTATTGCATATATATATATTATGGCATATATATATATTTACTGCATATATATATTGCATATATATTGATTTATTGCATTTATTGATATATATCCCACATATAGATTTATTGCATCCCAGGAATACCGCTTCATCAGCAGTTGATCGGCCGAATTGTTTAACGAGCGCAGATAGGATCGCTAATTCGTCACTATTTCCAGGAAAACCGGTAAGGCTATCACCTAATAATAATACATAGACGACATTTAACCTCACAATCTTTGACTTTCTAGAAACCGGAGACTAAGCACCTGAGCCTGTGTTTTAGATACGATAGATATTAGGTTTACGTTTGATGGATTCACCAATGCCGTTGAGCTGGCGGATCGCTAGTTCACTGCCGACGTCAGGTATTCTAATGCAGTTATGAGCGTCGAAATTTCACGTTTGATCACTTGCTGTCGTTTATGTGGTACACTGGTTGTAAATCAAATCCAAGCATCATGACAGAACGGCGACCTTATGCAAAACGATTATATTTATAGCAGACAGCCAAGATACCGTCGTATAAAGCCAACGAATCGACAAGGAAGCGAGCTACTGAGCTACAGTTAAAGTGGACTCTTTGAGTATGTGGGCCGCACTAAAAATACGTCGCCATTTTCTTGACTGCACTCGCAGCATATATACAGATATTAGTGCGCATTCACGCGCGATGGCACTTTAGGATTATGACTTATGGAATTGTACGAAGTTTGTCGCTGCGAATTCCTTTATAATCGCAAGAATCCGTGGGCATCTGACTTTCGCGATTTGGACATAATTTGACTGTTAATAGACTGCGGCTTCCTTGATGACATCGAGGATGTGGTCGTTGGTTGGAGCATGATAGCGTACGCACCTATAGCAGTTTGAATCAGAAGCAGATTTTTGGTTGCAACGGACGGCAAAGCAATTTAACGTCCGTGGACAATTTTACAATATGTATAAGAACAGTAATTTTAGTTGGATGTTACACAATAATATTTTCTGGTGTAACGCACTAACACGCAATTCTTCTTTGACCTTACTTCTAGAACTGGATGCAATAATTGGCTTAAAACCCAAATATATTCAGTTATTACAAATTAAAACATAAATATAGTATGCCCACGTTACTTCACAGTGCATATGCGTACATGGGCAAGTCTGAAGTCCTAGAGGAGATAGCTGGTAGTTCGGGGGGGGGTCGCCAGGGGTTTAAATTTTCGAAATTTCGGTGGGAATCAAAATTA
>JASANE010000945.1:0-15886 GCA_030248225.1 Trileptium ribeirensis
TATTAAAAACAACGAGGTGTTATAAACCCAGCTTGGGTGGGTTTGTCTCATCTTTTTTCACTTCGGGCGGTGCCGGGCTTTTGATCCCGAGATGAGAAATTTGGGGTTGGCCGGCTTTCAATATATCCTGAAGCCTTATATAACATCCGAAAACTTTGAAACGAGATAATTGAATATACAATTACAAAAGAAACAGCAACGTATGCAGCAGCTAGGCAAAATAAAATTTTGTTGGAAAATTGTTATTTAGAGAAATTAACTATTGAATATAATTTGGAATTGGGTAAGAAAATAATATTTTCAAATATAACCGTGTCAGCTGCTCCGGGCTTTTCAGGCCTGGTAGGGCCTGCTCAGTGTTTGTATTGGTTCTGACTTTTTGATTGCTGTTCAAAATTTGGAGCCGAGCTTACGACGATCCCATTTCGTTCCGGTCCTAAAATTAGGCTCATTATTTTCCTCTTTTCTTTTAATATCCTGATATCATAACCCCTTCCCACAGCATAGTGGCTAGCGTACGTGGCTCGCAATCAAACCATTCAGGTTCAATCAGCTTCTGTGGCCAATGTTTTTTCAACATTGTACGAAATACAGATTAACTCATACGGTAAATCGTTAATCAAAATTTAGCCTATCGCTCGACTAAAAACGCAATACAATACGAATCTAAAATATTATTAGTATAACAGTGCTTCAGCTGAAACTGGAATTACCTGAACTGTATTTAAGCATTTATTTCAGCATTAAGTAAAATATCGGGTACGAGCACCGCATTAGGATGACAAATAAACCATTGACGCACTTATGGTATGGGGAGGGTGTTTAGTCCCCCATCGACGCATCGTTTGTAAAACAGAATGTTCGATTCGCTGTACGCATTCTGTGAATGGCGCATAATCGTAAGTTCTTAATAGGATTAGCGAGCTGGACTGCTTCAACCGGGTTTTGCGCCATTTTTGTTCGTAGAGGCTCCTTACGGCTAAAGAGCACACCATTTTAAGAACGCTATTTTTTAATTTTTATCTATCATCGTGCAAATAATTGGTAAATCTTTAGCAGAAAGGTTGTATCTACAATACGTGCCAGAAATTACTGCCATCTTTTGTGCGAGTCACAAACAGTAGTGCTGTTTATAACTTTCTGATTGTTTCTGGCAGGTACTGCAGAGAAAATCGTGTTGAAAGTTTTTTGATGTTAGTAAGTTAATTTATTCTTTTGGTATGTTTTAAATCCGCATAATGTATGCATTATAGTTACATATCTAGATGCCGCCGAAATTCGAAATCTGAACCGGTGTCATAATTATTATAATAAATTTATTGACAAAATATGTATGTCTGGTTCCTGAACAACTAAATTTTAAACTCTTCGGGATAGATCTATCCACATTAATTTAGGTGTGTTTTATAAACATTAGCTTAGTTATGTTATATGTTATTGATTACGTCAAGCTGAATTATCAAAAGAAAATGACTGGCATGTCCTATTTGCTCGGGTTCGATAAATATAGTAGCTTGCATTCGAAAAAGGACCTTATAATTATGCTACGACTTACCGGTCTGAACCTGGTAAGGATTGTAAAATTTATGGACTGGATATAGGCACTATAACGCTGTATACAGCGGGAAGATGCATTTTCAGCGAAAGTTTGCATCATTATTACATGCTCATGTCTTCACATACGTATTTTATGTAAGTTTATTGTGTTTAGCGCAGATTTGTATTCTTTCATGCTCATGTCTTCACATATATACGTATTTTATGTAAGTTTATTGTGTTTAGCGCAGATTTGTATTCTTTATTTGTGGCTACTGCTCTTCTTTACATGGGATGACTAGAAAGTGGAACGTTAATTTGTAAAGCTTCGGCATTCTCAAAGCGACGGCAGATTCGATTTTCGCTGAAACTATATTATTTAAATTGAAATTATATGATTATATGAATTGAAAACACTACAATCACAAACATTTGCACACCTATGTGACAGAGTATTAAATACTGAAGCGAATGGTAAATTGTCGATCGATGGTTCAACCGAAGTCACCATTTATTTTTATATTTTAGAGCCACTGGTTATAATTTCGGACTAATACTACATGTCTACTCACATTGAACGATGATACTACACTTAAAGATAACAATAATAGATATGTCCAAGCTATATCGGTTTTTGGCTAGACACAGTTACATATCCAATTCACAAGAAGTGTGTTATCTGGATGTATTATTAATGGTAATAGCTAATTTTTTTAATCAGCATACAGAAAACACAAATTTAGTAGCATTTTAAACCATAGATTTAGTGTAACATTGTCATGAGGATAAAACGAGGTTGTTTTGAAAATTGAGGCCCATCCCGTTGTGCACTGGCCAGCCAGTACAACAGAAGTCCAAATGTTTAGCGCAAGTCTATTCTAACGATAAAATTTCCGGCACCTAAAAGTTAACGTGGGTCGAATATGCTATAATTCTCAACGCTACAAAACACTCATTTCAACGAAGAAAGTCGTGCGTGGTTCAAAGGCAACCTTAACGATGTTTTTCCAGTGGCCGAATTGTCACGCGGTTTTCGTTTGTTGTCGTCCATACCTTTTATTTGTATATATATTAAATCTTGTCATCTTGTGGTTGAAATTAAAATTAAATTGTTGGATTTGCTGGTTTAGTTGCATTCGTGTTTAAGCTAATATTTCAACATGGGCGTTTTGTCTATTTAGTCAAGCAATATGCTAAATTTTTTAATTATATACAATATCACAACTATTTTTTAAGTTTTAGCGATAAAAATCACTCAAACTCTACGAAGGTTGGCTTACACTGTGTTACGGTCAAATTTCCGCACTGTGATCATTTTTGAGTGGTGCCTACTATACATGCGTGAGTCCGCTCTAGGTCCTTACGCTTTGAATTTTTTGCCAAAGCAACGAACTGGATCAAAAATAAGTTTTCGCCTTTCTGGCTTTGGTATTCTTGTTTTTTTGTGAGCATGGGCTCTGTCGTGTATAAGTGTACAGAAGTTGCGTGCTCACAAATTCCTTTATTTCGTGCATTTGTCCACATCCTTCACGTCACATTCTGTGTCAGATACATCAACCATCCTATTTTGTCGTAACCGATATCAAATCACAAACCCTTGTTTACGAATAATAGGCTGAATTTCATTCAGGTTTTTGCTAACCGAAAATTGGTAAAATAAAATCCTAGTGCCAGAAATTATATCTTGCGTTCGAACAGAGTTTCGGCGTTTTCAGTTTCCAGAAATTCGGTTCCCTAATGCGTAATGATTGAAATATGATTTTTTCAAAAACAAAGTTAATGCAAAAGTGACGTCATAAGCGAATCGATCCCGTAGTTAAACCCTTGGCGTCCGCGAACAAACCGTTCTAGTTCAAGTTTGACACATTTTCGTTCTCAAAACTTGGTAATTGAACACAAAAAGGCTGGATTGCAATTAGCGTTTATTTCATTTAATGGCTTCTGGAACGCTTCAAGGGATACAGATACTCATAGGTGTACATGCAGAGTCTCTTGAATTTTCGTTGCTTCTGATGACGCTGAAGATAGATAATGGATTTGTATGCTGCGCATCAAATACTGCAAATCCTGGGAGCCTACGGTGTAAAAGTAACTACATATTATTAATCTAAGGCATAAATTACGAAAGTTCCCTCTTTTGTCATCGGAACAAGAAATAAAGGGTCCTGCAATCGTTTTGGTAAGCGTAGTTTTTAAAGAATGCAGCGAAATACATGCTAGGTATACCGTTTTCGACATACTAGCTTAAGCGTCACATATTGCACAAGGCTTAGACAAAGTCTAAGGCGAGGCTGTCAGCTATCCCTCAAACTGTCACACGAAGGTGTCCTCTTTTCTAACGTCATAGCGTCTAAACTCTGGACATAAAGTGGACCATACTTCTGGTATGCACTGAAGGCGGCTGTTACGTTGCCCGCAATCTATATATCGTTGTGTGTTCTTATTTTCTGAACCCTTCGAGCTCAGTTTGGAACCTCAGATCCATAGCTGAGGCTGAGCGCAGGCTAGCCAATTTACTACAGTTGTTATTAACTAGTATTCATTTAAAAGCAGGTAAGAGATATGCGTGCTCTGGAGTCGAATAGTATGCGCTGAGAAATAAATGACCGTTTTGTGCGAGACAAAAAAACACGTCAAAACTTAACATGAGCCCAGCAGTCATTTGATGTTTTAAAACCCGACGTAGAAAACCCGTTGTTATGGAGCAACTAATAAAATGCATCGTTTTATTGCTACCGCGGGAGTAAAGATTTGTAATCAGCCAATGACAATTTCGTGGACTATTGTTAGTTTTGAAATAACATTAGTCTGTTTGCGATCAAAATTAAAGTAAATATCACGGCATAAACAAAACTGTCCTATAGTTTTTCAGTTATTGTTCGCTAACATAACCCTTTTATTCAAATTATAGGTGAGAATTTAGGCTCTCGGACGGCTTGGCTCGGTTTCGGGGCCGAGCCGGCCATGGTGTCTGAAGAGCCGAGCCAGAACCTAGAAGCTGTCTGTAAGAACCGAGCCGAACTGAGCCCAGTATATCTTCAAAGCTATATTCTGCTGTTATAGGTTCTTTTTCAAAACAAAGCATAATTATAACAGCTGCCAACAGCGAGAACTGCATCGGCTCTGATCTTAAAAGCTCTAAAAGCAACTATATATAGTTTCTTTAGTGATTTCTACATTACATTATGCTCTGTCCAGGAAATAACCGGAACCGTCTACTTAAACCGGATCCAGATGTGTAAAATAGCTGCTACAAGCATCGATCTGGCTTTATTCTGTTAACAAACTCCTGCGGGTTAAGATGAAAAATTGATAATGAAATTGTGTGCACTACTTTCGTTTCACATGGAAATGCTGAGTTAATCTTCTCTTTTGCTTGGTTGTATTGGAATTTGATTATTGTGTATATATCACATATGCCTGGACCATAAATGAAGAAAAATGTTGAAAATTTCAAACAGGCATTCCGGTTCCGGTAATTTTTTTGCTCTGTGCCGGAACTGCAACCAGAACACGATTTTCGCCGGAACCGGAATTCCAATTACTTCCTGGCTCTGTCTACTATTACTAAATCGCAAACTGCTATTATTAGGAGCCAACGAGTCGAGCCTGGATTTTCACCGGAAGAAACGATCGGAGCCGACCCGGATATGGTTTATGAAGAGCCGAGCCAAAGCCTAAGATCCGTCTACGAGAGGCGAGCCAAGCCGGGCATGGTTTAGGAATAGCCGAGCCACAGCTTGAATATCTGGCTCTTGCTCACCATCCCGCTAGAGCCGAGCCGAAATTTAGTGCATCCTGAAAAGCTGTGGTGGGCTTCTAAAATAACAAACATAATTGTAACTGCTGATGTATAGTACAATAGTCATCCAACGGCAAGAACAGCAAAAATATAATCAGCTCGACCCTTAAAAGCTGCAAAAGCAACTACACATAAGTAGATTGTATATTATAATATTTGAAACGCTAACTTTTATAATTAGGGTACTAAGCTGACTTGTCTGCAGCATCTCAAAAAAGTGGGCGGTTTTCGGAGGTCCGCATGTTCATTCTCGGGGGTAATTTCAAAGTGGGAGGGAGGCATAAATTTATTTAAGAATACTAGATATTTCCATATTCTCGTCTAGCTTTACTGCCGTGCATGTATTTTCAAGCTATAAAAAGACGTTTTAGCATTGAAAATGTTGTAATTAATATTTAAATTAATACACATTTTGAATATAAAAAATTAGACATAAAAATTTTTGAATTTAGTTGTGTATGTGGGATTTTGGCCGAGTGGGGGCAAGGTGAAAATCTCACAAACATGGTGGCATTTGGAAAGATAAGGCACCCATCCTGCCACTGTAGACAGGCAGCTAAGAGCCAGGCGAGCCTGGATATATGTTGGAGGTTGCCGAGTGACATGGTTCACGAAAAAGCTGAGCTAGAGCTAAAGCCTAATAACTGGTTGCGAGAGCGAGCCGAACATTGTTCATAAAGAGCTGGAGATTGTTCTGGAGCACCGAGCCAGAGCTGGAACATTTAGCTCTCTCTCATTTCTAATTCAAATGCGATAACATTTCTTTCGTTTATCTTTTGGCGTTCATGAACTGAAAATATCGAATTTCTTTTTGAGTAGATAAAGTTCAGTAACGTATGTAATATTTCTTAATAACAAAACAAAATGGAGTTAAATTTAGTTCTGCATAAAAAGTTCCATCAGTGTTCCTTTGTATCTCTTCTATTCTGAAACGAAACAGGAGCGGTTACGCGTGAAGTCAGATTTTGTCTTTTTAATTGATATGCAATGCGAGTGATAAAGCCTATTTAAGAAGGAAATGCTTTTGTAGCTGGGTAAACACAGGGGTAAGGGGGTTACCCATCCTATGGGTTTCATCACCACTACACCGCTCTCCTAAGGCGCGCGAAATATTTTAGTAAACATTGGAGGGAAATTTAACCAAAAATTGGGGAAAAGTTATGAGTTGCAAAAAGTTTAAAATATGTATATCCCCGGTACTCTCATGCCAGAACCATCTATTTCCTAAGCCAACGTACCTTGGTCCCTAACGCTATAAATATTTTTGTTATTCACTTTTATAGATTTCTTTATTTTGTATTATTTAGATTAAAGAGGATTGATATTATTTTAAGCCTGGTCTGATTTGGTTTGGTATATCACAATCTGCGGCTGCTCAAATACCTGCTATATATATCGACATTTATGGATAGTCGTAGTGATGCTGAAGTGGCTTCTTGTGGAGATTCGTCGGACTGCGAGGTAAATAATGTGGTTGAATTAACTGTTAGGTTAATATCTTTCTACTGTATTTCAACAGAATTAGTACTACAAAAGCAGATGTTTAGTCCTCGACGAGGTACTCTTCGACGTAGAAATTTTATTTTTAGACAGTTATTTTAAGATTGTAAAACTACTGGAAAAAGATTTTTCACAGTTTCGAGTTTTAGCTTTGAGCCATGATAGGTGTACAGTTGCACAAAGAAATAAACAAACCATGTCAGAAGCTTTTGCGAAAATAGTGCAGCTGGTCAATTGCTATTCGCTGATTATTTTAGCCGTTCAGCGTATTCGAGCTGATTTTGAATTCTGGAATTCTGTATTTGACTATTAGCAAAATATCACGGATAGATATCTATTATTCGTAATGCATATACGTGCTTATAATGCATTATGTGAGAGAGTGGATATGGTAAAATAAAGGTGGCATTTATCATTGATGCAGCGAAATTGAACTACAGCACGCGCCAGAAATAAGCGTCACATTTGGAGCGAGAGAGCTCGAACGAAGTCGCGAGCGAGGGGCTCGCTCGAATTTTCGAAACTATTTAAATTATTAATATATTCTATTTTTAGAACAAATTTATTTCGAGCCAGAAACTGTCATTTTTGGCGGGAACTGTACTATAATTCCCAGAAAGTATTGGCAGATTCGGTGTTCACACAGTGCTTGGTAGGATATTCCTAGGATTGCTACCAGGATGTTCGATCTTGTACAAGATTGTTAAAAAAATTTTAGTACGTATTTTGTATAATCGTTAGTGAACATTTTTTGTTTTGTTTTACACTTGCTTCCGTATAGGAAAAGTTTGTTTTCTCTTTCTGTTCCTTAGTTTTAGATATGCAGTTAAACTGTCGAAAGCGTGTCAAATTTTGTTCGTAACACAGTCAATGAATATATTTTAAACACAGGCCAATTATACCGGCTACCGAATACAAACCGACATTTGGTTTACGATATTAATAAATTTTTGCGGTTTTTGCAATTTAGTATGCTGACAAGTAAACGACAATTTGTCAGAACCTGGTTTGAAGCTGATGAATAAATTAAATACTGTATCGTGTTTCTTATTACTACGTATATATAATAATTGTCTTACATTTATCGTAAGATGTACGCTAAAACTAGGTGGTTGAAGTATAGGATGTCAGTAATACTTTTGTTTGATTTTCAATTTTATGCCTTCTATCAAATTAGGATTCCTTCGGTTCCGAACTGTGTGATACTGAAAGTACCTGGGTCGATCTCCCCAGTTCAGGCCATAAAGTGCTGTAACTGTCAAATAACGTTAAAATAATTCTATATTAACGACAGCCTGTAATAATTATTATGGGTATACTTTAAGCGAGAATTTGAACAATTTTCACCCCCACCCAAAATTTTGGGGAGTTTGTAGTCATAATGTGGAACATTGCAGTATTTTTTGGCTTCTGTAATGATTTGGTGGAACAGTAATAACCTTCGGCTACTTGAAATAATTGAATGCAAACGCTACCATGAAGGACGCGGAAGTTGAAGGAAGTTCGAAATACCTGGGAATCCCTTCCCCTAGTTTTAGATGCCAGATTTTATAACCACTTGCTTGCAGTTTTTTTTTCTGGAATTTAATGGTATAAATTTAATTGTTCAGCACCTTGCATTTTATTTTTAAATTGTTAGGATGTTACTCAGACTATATACCTATTTATCAATAGCATGTCATAATCAACGTGGGAAGGCAAGCTATTATATTATGTTCTCGTCGAGTTTGACTATTCAATTTCACAAAAATGAACGTTGAACAGATGCCACAATGTCTGCGGACATATCTCTAATATAGCGCTGCGACAAACTTTTTGACTTATAGTTAAAGAATTATTTGAACAAGGAATGCAATCTATACGACACTTACGGATGGTAGTTGCGCTATTGTTATAGATTATCGACGTAGATCCTTCACCGGCTGCAGAGCTAATTGAGATAGATTCGGACGACGACATAGCCGATAGTAATGTTACATTTGACGTTACGATGGTAAGTAATATAAGATTTTAACTTTTTAGCTGTGTAATATGTGAATTTGTTATCTACTGCTGTAAGCGCGATACTATAGTGTTACATAATTTAGAAGGTTTTTACTATGTTCATATTTTCCGTCTTTACACAAATATAGGCAACTAATATACAAAATAATAGGAAATATACAAATTAAAATTAATGTACAGATAATAAAGGCAATATAAAAATACATATTTTCCTTCTATTGATACAAAAAAAAATTCCGAATATTTAAATTGCACAAATTGTTTAAATGTACATACATAATTTATTGTCCCAGAGAGATTCAAACACATTGAACACGTTTCGTACTGAAGTCAAACCGGTTCAAATTACGCATTTTCGAGTTTACTTAGGTCTTTTAAATAACTACATGAGGCCAGTAAATTTTGCATAGTATCACAGTGCTCCTCAAAAATGATTGTCGCTCCATCGATATTAACTCGAAATCAATTTTTAGAAAATAAACTTAATTTTAGTATTTTTTAATCTCGAGTAAGCAGGTTGTTGGCACACCCTCGAATGGTCACAGTTATTTTTGTACTGACTTCAGTTGTGTATTATGAAGTGCTCAGAATTATTCAATACATTTTGTTCCATTAGCGGTTTGCTAACACACTTTTGCAATACTTGTGTTGAAATTATTTGAGATAAATAATAATATGCGCAAAAACTACCGAAGCGCTTTTATATAAATAAACAAAATATCTTGTCTAAATAGGATGAGTGATTTCCACGTATGTAGGCCTCTTCCTACGGTCTCACGCTTCATACATCCCAAGTAAATTGACTTTCCCTAGTTTAGGCCCATTAGTTACGCTTTATTTGGTCCTATGTGGCGTCTGGGTGTCTGGAAATTACGGAATGCCGCAGTATGGAGTAAGTTACAGATTGCTAAAAGTTTTCATTATCAGAGATATGCGTTGCTGCTGTACAATGAATGTATTTTCGGATCCTGCAATTCACCTAGATTACCTGTTAGATAAACTGACTAAATTAGACACATGTCCACCAGTTTTCTGGTGTGCTGACTTTTGGCGATCACCACGTCATACCGAATGGATAGTTTGGCTAGCTGGTAGAAGCTAGATATATAAAGTACACGCCAGAAGTGACTGCTAGGTTTCAAACGGACAGACTTCTCGTGAACATCCAACACATCTCGAATAATTTCGAACAACAAAACAATTATTTCGATCTCGATTTTGTCATCTAGAGTCCGGTGTACATATTTCATGCCTTTTCGTGGGGTATCCTTGGGTTTAGGGTCAGTGAACCCGACTTTCTGAGTATAGTCTGTTTTCAGTTGTTTGGTTAGGTGTCGCCTGCAGGTCATCAAAAATTGTCTATATAGGTTTTTCGGTAGGCTGAATATGATGGTTTAGTTAACTAAGAGGCCAGCAGATCAGACCTGATTTTGCTTGTCTTCTGCTGAAATATTAAAATGGCTCTACATATTTTATGTATGTCATTTTTATTACGTATTTCGCCGTAATATATGCTGGGCTCTTCAAATAGGGGGGCTGGAATTTTTCGGTTCCCTATGGTTCAAAACATGTGCCCCGGATTCATACCCCCTTTGCAAAATTTTGGGCTTCCCCCGGTTGATTGCCCCTTGGCAATTTTTTTGTTTCCAATCGATCCAAAGTACATAAAATTTTATCAAAATTTATAATAAAAGTCCGTTCTGAAGCCAAAAATTTCGCAAGTTTTGTCAAAATTTCCTTCAAAATAGCTTTTCTTACCATCAAAAGGGCTTTGGCAGTGTTTCTGCCATGATTTTTAACCGTTTTTCTCATTGGAAAATGCCCCTGGCAAAATCGGGCGCCCCCGGTTCGGAACCAGGGGGCCCACCGGTTCATGCCGCTTGACAAAATTTTCGGCGAATGGAGAGCCCAGATGTACGACATTTATACAGTATTCGGTATATCTAACAACTTCTTCTTTAAAAGGGTATCTAACACGGGTAATCCGTTTCATTAGTAGTAAAAGCTTATCCAAATTTAGCCAGTTTTTATCTCCATTTTGGACACGAGTAGCCTAATAAATTTGGTTTAAAATATATTCTTATTGTATGTGTAACAGATCCACGCTGGATCGTTACGAGGCAGAAAAACCCTGGCCACAGTCTAATGGCGAACATTTACGTATTTGACTACGGATATTCTCCCCGAAATCGAGCACCAGTAACGATGTTTGCGGGAACACAAAGGCATCGACTCGCCATCGTATGTATATATGTGAGCCCTCACTATGTAGATAATTAGAACGAGTCCGAAATCACTATGTAGGTAGTCGGAATAAATCCGAAATCATATATATATATATATATATATATATATATATATATATATATATATATATAGATATATATCTATAAGTAATCGGAATAAACCCGGAATCGCTAGGCCCAAAAGTCTCACTGCATAACTATGTATTTTTGACGCTTCGGTCTGCACTGCCGACATTTCCATGATCCATATGGGTATCTTTATTATTTCAGGAAAGGATAATTGTCGCATTATCATCATTGATGTTTGTTGTATTATATACCATTGTATAGCCATAGAGGCACTGATTGGTTGATTTGAATATTATTTTGTTGTACTATGTTGCTCGTTTTGCCATAAAGGCACCATTGACATGATTTGTACATTATTACTGTTGATATTTTATCGTATTATACCGTTTTTGTTGGCCATAAAGGCACCCATTGCGTATTTGATTCGTACGACATAATCATGATCATATCGGATGTTATATATATGTGTGTATGTGCCATTGATATCGTTGTTTTTACTCATATATATGTAGACCACAAAAATATGGCTGTTCGCCTGTAGCGAACAGCAAATGAGCAAATTTCCTGAAAATATTAGTAAGAAAAGTAAAATATCAATTTACCAGTGCCCAATATTATGAAGTACACTGGTAAACTGCAGTAACTAAAATTTTATCAGCTACCAGCATTCATTTTCGCTGGCTAAGTTAGCTGATAAAACTAAAAGAAATTCAAAAATTTGGAATCTAAAGTTGCGGCTCCGGACCATAACCCCTGAACGGTTGAAAATTCGGGAATTTAGGGCTAAACATTTTAGATAGAGAATTTTACGGCCTTTACGATAAGATCGGTCCCGTAGATATCCGATCAGGATCCACGGACTTATAAAGAAGTAACTATGTATATATGACAAATAAATTACACAAAAAGTAATAAATTAACGAATAAATAAAACACACATATACATATATATTGTTGTATTGTATATATATTGTATTGTATTGTGTTGTATTGTATTTATAACATATATATGTATGCATATATATATGTATATATATATATGTTGTATATATTGTGTTGTATTGCATATATATCAGGGAATAACCGGAACCGAAATTTACCGGAACCAGCAACCGGAACCGTCCATTTAAATCGGATCCGGAACCTGGTCTTCGAAATTTATATATAGTAAAACAGATGATGGAAGAAATGAAAGTATACTGGATTTAAAATGCATTAAAAGTAACTTTTACATTAAACTTAATGTATTGCGATGGTATTATTGCCTTTCTGAGACTTTAAAGACACTGAGGAAGCTAATAATGTTTATTTATCGATCAAATATGTCGGTTTTTGGACATTCAGAGCAAAAAATATCTTCCACTATACACCATTGCGTATACTGCGTCAAATCGAATGTGCTTACAAAGCTTGGATCGTAGAATACACACTTTCGCTCTGTCTCCACTTTCGCTCTGTCTCCAGTCGTCTCCCTTTACTACACATACGTTTGTTGCATGTTCTTCTGTAGGAGACTTAAAATTATTGGTTTATATGATTCTAAGAGAAAATAATAGATAGAAGGTAATTTTTTGATCAGTGGTCAGAGACACTGTTTTGGCTAGCGTTGGACAAACAGTGCCCGTCACTTAGATAATAATGATAACTTTCTAATCAGAATGCTATAAATGAGACACACTGTGATGCTGCTCGCACAGTTTCAATAAATACAGGTCATTGCCAAGAAAGCAGTTTCTAGCTGCGTTGCAGATAACGTTAGTTTACTTCAATTTAGACTGATTTACCATGTTTACAAGAGTGACAAGAGTTTACTTTTCAAGTCCAATTTATGTTAGCCAAGCATACCCTAAGTACTTCTGCGTAAGACATACTCTGTTACCGAGTTGGACCGGTTTAATTCAAACGTATCCCACAGACTTCTGGATGTGTAAAATAGCTGCTACAAGCATCGACCTGGCTTTGATTTAACAAACTCCTGCAGGTTATTATGAAAAATTACTGCTCAAATTATGTGCCATACTTACGTTTCACACGGCAAATTGGTTAGTTAAGCTTTTCTTTTGCTTGGTTGTATTGGAGCTTGATCATTGTATAATATATATTACATATGTTTGGATCACAGGATGAACCAAAAAACATGGAAAATTTCAAACAAAATGTTTAAACCGGAATTCCGGTTCCGGTATGGTTTTTGCCCTTTGCCGGAACCGCAACCGGAACACGATTTTCGCCGGAACCGGAGCCGGAATTCTGGTTACTCCCTGATATTTATATATTGTTGTATTGTATATACATCATTGTATTCCTTGAAACCGAGGCTTTTATTTGAGCTCGGAGCGGACCAGCTGTGCCCACTTTTGGGTACTCTTTCCTTGTGGAAATCGCAGAAATCATGCCCTGATAGCCGTGTAACCCATCATTGGATTCCCCTCGTTAAATCTGACACGAATATATACCCAACACCCCGCAAAACGGTAACCCGAAACCCTCGGGAGCTGCGTAAAACAGCTTAATTCTCTATAAAATTTATGACGTGCTCGCCCGAGAGCCCACCTTCCCCTTTTGTCGTCCAAAAATGGACCTGTTACATATTAAAATGATCAGACAGACACACTGCGTCCGAATCCGAACCTCGTTTGGCACTTTGGCCATTGCTGAGGGAATGGCACCCTCTTTTCGCACCCCTTTCTTTCATTTCTTTACTTAAGGCGCATTCCTTTTCTTGAAGCTTCTTCCTAAGTCTATAAAAATATATGTTGATATATAAGTTTCTATAAAATATATACATATTTATATAAGGTTGATATTAAGTTTATGTAAATTTTATATAAAGCTTTGTTAGCTGGATGTGCACGTCCTGCGTTTGTGTTTATATTCTCCTATAAACACCGGGTTAAACCTCATATTATATTTATTAAGTAAATAAGCTTGATTTAGACTTCTATAAAGTGAAGTTTCAATAGCGTCGGAGCTCTCATCAGTAAAACTCGATATAAATATATGCAGTTTAGTAGACCCCGGACCATATCCAGTGGATGTTTCTATAATTCGCCGTAGAAGCCGTGCTAATGTCGTCTATATATTTATTAATCAAACAGGTTTCAAATTGGAATTGGTGCACACATTTTTATCAAATTTATATAGATTTCATATAAAGTTGGAGTTTAATGAAGAAGTTTCTAGAAACTTCTTATCAGTAGTATGAATTTTATATAAAATATCTGGTTTTATATTGAAGTTGGAGCTTAATGCCGCTCGGACCACTGAATACTAAAGCCATTAAATAAATATTATTGTAACAAGTTTATATTAAGCTAAATTTACTTAATATCAAAGTTCCACACACGCTTAAATAAATATTAAACTCTTAAATAAATATTAAACTAATACAAAGTTGATATAAACTTTATACGAAATAAACTTGAAAATTTGCATTATAAACTAATACAAAGTTGATATAAACTTTATATGAAATAAACTTGAAAATTTTTAAAATTTGAATTATAAAGTAATAAAAAGCCGCATTAAGGATAGGCTTTTAGTTTACCTGTAAAATAACGGTCATATCTGGAACCGAAATAAAGCAAAGGACGCGCTATGGATTCCACAGCGAATTCATTTTGTTATATTTAGCAAATAGTTAGTGCATATTGAATTTATCGAAAGTTTCTCAAAAGTTTTATATTAATTTATAAAAGTTTATATTAAAATGGCTATAAGTCAATATTATTATTTAAAATTTCATATTAATTTGGTCCTAAATTTATCGAAATTCTGACCGATAAGAAAGTTTACATTAAGGCTTAAATTTTGGGGTCGAATCGCTCGAAAAGTGCTGACCAAGCACTTTTAGCATAATTTCAACGACCCCATAAATCAAGTTTTATTACTGAAAAGGCTAGTATTTAAGCAGAGCCACTCGAGCTCTCTCTAAGCCTCCATTAATTCGAAGCACATAGTACGAATCAGTTCTTAGACCGGCTCTATAGCTCTTCAGCACTCGTAGGTTAAGTTTACTGCTTGCTTCTTTTTACTTTTGGCTTTCTTAATTTTGACTTTGCGAATGGATGGACGAGCGATGGACATCGAACCGAAGGATCCGAGTATGTAGGTGTGGACAGGGAGGCTTAGTTTATTTCACTGAGTAGCATTAGCGTTAGACAGAAGAATCGTTAAGGTAGAACCGAGGAGTTTGTGTCAACTAGTGATAAGGCTAAGCCTCTAAGGACTCCCTATCCATATTTTCGTTTTAGATGATAGCCTAGCCGGTCCAATCTAGTCCCGCAGACCTTCAGTCGTAGATAGCCACTCACACCATTCAACTAGAAAGTCGAAGTCGTGTTGAATCTCCATCGGTCAATGAGTTAAGGCATAAAATGACGCGACACTCGCGTATAGACTTGTTTTACATGATTCCCTGAATCTAGTTAGGAGCTGAGCAAAAGCCCTTGACCCGACCGAGGTTAAATAAAACGTTTTTCTGGCTGGACATTTGGATTAAAGCTCCACACCATCCTTGGCCTGGTTCGAAGAATTTAAATTCAGTACCATTAAGAAAATTTACTATTTAAGTGGACATATCGTTGCTAAATCGTACTCGGGATGATTATCAATAGTTACTTTTGACCAATAAAATTTACCTGACATGCGGTAACCCGGCAGAAATTTTGTTAGAATGTTAGTAGCAACCTACACGAGCAATATATGTAAATGAACGAGTAAATACGTA
>JASANE010000946.1:0-23573 GCA_030248225.1 Trileptium ribeirensis
TGTCCATACATTACATGCTCATTCAGAAGGAAAAAGATTAGATTCCCGTTAATAACTGTATTGATGAGCTAGCCCGTGTCAACTTTCCAGCAAGAAGTATAATGCAGGCTATGTAATTATTCAATATATTGATACACTCAATACACATATATATACACTGCCACATAGCATTTTTCGAAATACACATTTAATTATATATAAATAAACTAATATTGATAAACAGAAACACGTATAACTACAATACTATATATATTGTGTGCCAAGCATGCCTACATGATATCATTCATATAAAGTATATATTATATATACCTAGTTAGAAGTCTGGGAACATTGGCGAGAAGATGTCGGGAGTAAAGGCCGTCAAAAAGTGGACGACCCCCCGTCGCACCCTCATTTTTGCTAATTTCTCCCATGTTTTAGCAAGTCTTCCGCGCTCCCTCGGCGGGGGGGGACCGCAGGGGTAGGGTGGTATCATCAGCGAGATGGACCAGGGACTGGGAATGTACCCCCTTGAACCCCTGCTTTGGCATGTATGATATATATTTTACTTATTAATATATTTGTATATTTAGCTACATATACATGTCAGTCAGCATGGAGTAAGTGTAGATAAAACCAGTAATTTTTTAAATCTAAATTTATTTGATGCTTCCAAAAATCTCTGAAGCCCCAGAAGCAGTTAAATGACAATGTGGCAAAATGCTGACAGCTGCTAGAAAACATCTATGCGTTGCTGGTTCGAAAACGGACAATAATTTCGAAACCTACACTACCTAAAAGGCTAACCGTAACCGCAACCATTTGAATCCAAGCAATATTTCCACTACAATGGTGGACCATTTGAAAAGCAAAAATCAAATGAATATTTAAATAAATATAGACACGATTGCGTCAAACTAAAATGCTTACAACAATATTTGATATTCAGTTTCATTTCTACAAAATCATCTTACTTTGTGCTAATACTGTGCCTTTTTGCCTGTTTGACACCTTCAGAGTGACACTCAGGGGTTTTGTAATGAAATTAAGATCTCTAGGTGTATGGTAAGTAGCATGCTAGGTTCAGCGACGGCTTCTACAGTCGTCTTTCCATAAAATGTTAGATGAATATTGCAATTTAATTTTATTAAATTATCTATTATATGTGACTTTTATATGCGTGGCAAGCGATTTTCTTGCGTATGTATCTGAATTACACGTGTCTCAATTTTAGTTTTATTCTATGTGATAAGACTTACCTAAACTATATTACTCTAAATAAGACTTACCAGCTAACAACTTCCTATCTCCAGTCAAAACCATGAGTTAAAGAATATTACGGCGGTAATTTCGGATCAGCTCAAGTAATTTTAACTCTATCATGCCTATCACAGTTCCATATATTTTTAGCTGCTTTATATATTATTTTAAAGCAAAATTTTCAGAAAAGTTCAACAAGTTCAAAAACGATTACAATGAAAATGACGTTTTGTTTTCATATAAATCATGTCATGAAGGTCTTTGCGTCTGATTTTGAGACCGAATTGCACTGAATTGGTATCATGAATAGCTCAGTTTCAGCTTACTCTTGCACACATAACAAACACATCGGCGATCCAAGAGTCTCCGAAAATATGGACGTATCTGAAGTCACCGTAATGTCAATACTAGCAATAAACTCTCGTTTGAAGTGCTCACTCAGAACAGAGAGACGACCATTGTGATAATATTATTAAATGTGTAACTAAATATTGACGTACCTTAAAAATTTAGATACGCCAATTGTATAACTAGTATAGTACAAATAAGCTGTTTTTCTTTTCTAGCCATGTATTAGGTTGCTGTTACGGTTAGCCTTTTAGGTAGTGTAGGTTTCGAAATTATTGTCCGTTTTCGAACTAGCAACGCATAGATGTTTTCTAGCAGCTGTCAGCATTTTGCCACATTGTCATTTAACTGCTTCTGGGGCTTCAGAGATTTTTGGAAGCATCAAATAAATTTAGATTTAAAAAATTACTGGTTTTATCTACACTTACTCCATGCTGACTGACATGTATATGTAGCTAAATATACAAATATATTAATAAGTAAATATATATCATACATGCCAAAGCAGGGGTTCAAGGGGGTACATTCCCAGTCCCTGGTCCATCTCGCTGATGATACCACCCTACCCCTGCGGTCCCCCCCACGCCGAGGGAGCGCGGAAGACTTGCTAAAACATGGGAGAAATTAGCAAAAATGAGGGTGCGACGGGGGGTCGTCCACTTTTTGACGGCCTTTACTCCCGACATCTCTCCGCCAGCTAACCCTTCTGAGACCTCCAAACGTAGGCATATATAATATATACTTTAAGCACCAACTATATATTATGTAGGCATGCTTGGCACACAATATATATAGTATTGTAGTTATACGTGTTTCTGTTTATCAATATTAGTTTATTTATATATAATTAAATGTGTATTTCGAAATGCTATGTGGCAGTGTATATATATGTGTATTGAGTGTATATTAGTATATCGAGAACGGCATAGCCTGCATTATACTTTGGGCCCTAAAGTTGACACGGGCTAGCTCATCAATACAGTTATTAACGGGAATCTAATCTTTTTCCTCCCAATGCCATTAAAAACACACGGTACTAATAAATGTTTTGACGTGGGTTAGTTAAATAATTAGTTCGTTAGTTGTCTTAAATAAAACCAAGTTCCATAAGTATAAAAATACGGCGTACTAATGCAAAAAAATGAGATTACAAAACAACTTCCACTGCTAATTGCAGCTATTTCACAAAATTGCATATATGTGTAGTGACGACATGAATTATGAATATTCATAAATTTATTTCTCTATTTGTATTTGATTTCCGTCCTCTTATATAATTACTAATCTAATATATATATACCATGCGATCGCGACTGTATTTAACGTATATAAGTTTTAGTAGCTTGGACGGGAGTGAGCAGCTTTTAAGTTTTTAAAGCTTCGAAACCAAATAAAACGCTAATATACAGAAGAGGCTGGCTAGTTATGCTTCAACATTACCAGCGCTTTTGCATCCGCATTTATCTAAGCGGGGTACCATAAGAGACAAAACCATTACGACAACCTGGATGTGTGTGCCTACAATAATGGCAAAAAGCTGTCAAGCCGAACTAAAAGGAACCACACGACAGGAACAAGCGCATTGAAGTTTGGAACCAACGGAAAGCCATACAACGATTCGATTGACATGTTTGCTTTAAATTATATTCTTCTGATGTTCCTTGTTTACCATAAGTATTAATAGTTAGAAAAGGGCCTGCCGTATTCAATGGACGTGTCATTCATGTTCCCGCATGTTTTTCTAGCCCAGTATATATGTCCAATGCGGATTTGTATGGCTCCATTTTGACAAGTTTATAAATGCAATATGACGAATTTGAACAAGAAAGCGACATAAAATTAGTCACACCGAATTGTGTTACGCCTAACTTGCACTGGCGTAAAATTGGGTGATCCTGGAGATCAGGTTTCACCAAAAATTGGTTGAGGTGTATCGTAGCAATCGATTTCACCAATTTCCCCGCTTTCTGCTAATTTTTTATGAAATTTTTCCGTAATTTTTATAAAAGTTTCCGCGCGTTGTCGGCGCGGCAGGGGGTGTGACACGGTCGTCACTACGGTGGAGTGCCGTTGCCCAGTTTTTGGATCGTGCCTCCCCCAGTTGTGGATGGTGCCCTACACCGCTTTTGGACCTCAGTTTACGTCTGGAACAAAAATTTTTCTCAATATGAAACTGGATCAGAGATCCCCACAATCCGTTAGTGCCTCGCCCCAGCTGAAATTTTCTGGCGACGCCCCAGAAGGAGTAACCCCGCACCCCTATAAACACCTACGCTACGTAGTCTAACAAATCTCGTCCCTGAACCCCCCAAAAAACAATCTAGACTTTTGCGCCCATACTAACTTAAGCCATACATGTAGCACAGATATATTACACATACTATGCACAAACTATTCTGTACAAATACTAAATGCGTCCGACTGTAGTTAAGCTTCCTGTACAGGGGGGGGGCTGGGTATTAAAATTAGTGCAATGAAGAACAGTAAACAACAGAAAGGACGCGTATTTTACACTAACAGCGGACAGAGTAGTGCGTTTTAGACATCCTGTGTGTCGTTCCTATCTTAAGTTACATTAATATTTATGCTGCACCAACTAAAATTGGCATTGTTTGTTTTGGTTCAAACTTTTGAGTGTATCACTGTTATATCTCACAAATTGAAATCTTTTTTTCAAGCCAGGCGAGTGATATGCTGTGACAATGGAAGGAAAGGTGATTTGCATCAGATGACTGTTGTTTTTCATATAATGCATGTTATGAAATGATACACCACGTCCCTATCACTATTAATTATTTATACTCGCTTACACTTTGTATGATAATTTCACACAATTATTGGCTGGCATTATTTTGCTACAATTTGCATTACAATTAACACAAATACGGACAATTGTATGGGGAACCAATCCTACATCAATTGTGTATTAATTTATATATTATGTATAATAATGTTAACATAAGTGCTATGAAATTGACCACAATAAAGGTATGACGCATTGTACATAAACTATATGAATTGTAACAGAATATATATGATTATTTACATATACTTTGTATGAATTTCCGCACAAGAATTGTATGATTTGTTACACATAACTTTGTATGAAATTAAATACCGCATATCTATTATAAATTCTGCATGGCTTGCATGAAATTGCATACAAAAATGTATGATTATCTGCACATATCTTGTATTAAATTTCATGTAATAAAGGTATGTTTTATCGTACATAATTTATTTTAAACTGTATAACGCATACATATGATAAAATAGAAAATTAGTAAAAATATTCATACTTTATAAGTATTTTGTTTCATACAAATATATATAAAAATTTATAGATTACATATGTTTATTAAACAAAAACATATGTAATTCATATAATATATATTCAAATTCATCCATTGCATGCATGGTATTTGGTACAGATATATGTGAAAATTTTTATATTATGCTGTATATTCCATACAATAAAGTAGATACATTTCAAAATAGTATAATTGTATTTTTATACAAACGAATTTGAAAATTCAGACAAAAGAGAAAACCGCTCCATCATTTCCATACAAAATTGTTTCGATATTCATACATTACAAATGTATGAACTGTCGCACTTAAAATGTGTATGTTCATCAGACCACATAAATAATATATGACACTGTGCGTATACAGGTATGACATGTCATACTAAATTTTTAGAGGGCAGTAATGCTTTTTTAGAGGGCAGTTATGTACGTGGAAATGCTTTACAGCCCGTGTACATTGCTAGGCAGTGAGATTTTTTGTAAGCTTGGGCTTTTCTCAGAATTGTCTGTAAAATTCAGCTGACAGTTAATATCAACGAATAATTATTAGGATCAAGTTAAGAATGTAACCTTCAAAAAATCCTTTAAAATTGTATCGTCCAATTTTTATTGGCTTTGACATTGCTTCATAATAATTTTCAATAAGCATATAGTACACCTGCCAAAACAATCGCTATTCTAAAAACTTTAACTTCATACTAAAAGATATAAAATATTATACCAAATTGCATACACACATAACAGTGGGTACCTATCTGTGTTTATAATTGTTTTGTGTCCATATGGCAATGCAGCTTTATTTTCGTATCGGGAATCAGGATCAATGATACCATCACTAAAATACATCGGTCATTTTTATTTTATGTTAACCCGGCAACTTTTTTTAAAATGGGTTCTCGTTCGATTTTTAAAAACTTTCTATTATTTTCCAATATTTTATTGAACACGAGGTGATTGGAACGTTACTTAGTTTGTGAGATAAAAACTAATAAATATATACTTTTATTTTATATTTATTGTGCATATTTATTATTACACCCACCTGTAGTAAACACCCAATATAACTTCTAGCGAAAGCGTCAATTCCCAAGTTAGAATAGCAGCATTAAATTAACAACCGTTTCAACCGGGTTCATGGTGTAGTGCTTAGCACGTCTGCTGCGCATGCGAAAGGGCCTGTTAGAGCCAACCTTAGCTTAAGCGGCATTTAAGAATAATAATATTCATAGCCTATACCATCAATTCTCTAGTTCATATTAATAATTCGAATTGATGGGTGTAATAAAAAAATAATCGCGAACTCCCGAAAGCTTACCTACACCAACTTGAAACTAGCAATTAGATACGATTTTAGTCCAGCCTTTGTAATTATTCAACTAGCCGAAGGAAGAAATTTGAATTTTGATCATTCCACGGCTGACTGCGACAATCATTAATTTCACTATTTTAACCGCTTCGGTCGATACGATGAAAGTTTTATGCTTGACTATATTTTAATCCAATCTTTGTAATTATTCAACAAGGCGACGGAAGAAATTATAATTTTGATCATTCGAGGGCTGACTCCGACAATCATTAATTTCACTATTTTTGACGGTTTCGGTCAACACTATGAAATTTTGTTTTATGTTTGACTATATTTTAATCCAACATTTCTAATTATTCAACAAAGCGACGAAAGAAATTGTATTTTTGATCATTCTATGGCTGACTGCGACAATTTTTAATTTCAGTATTTTTAGCCGTTTAGATTAACGCTATGAAGAAAGTTTGTTTTATGTTTGACTATATTTTAATCCACCCTTTGTAATTATTCAACAAGGCGACGGAAGAAATTATAATTTTGATCATTCGAGGGCTGACTGCGACAATCATTAATTTCACTATTTTTGACGGTTCCGGTCACCGCTATGAAATTTTGTTTCATGCTTGAATATATTTCAATCCAACATTTCTAATTATTCAACAAAGCGACCGAAGAAATTGTAATTTTGATCATTCGAGGGTTGACTGCGACAATTATAAATTTCAGTATTTTTGACGGTTTCGGTCAACGCTTTGAAATTTTGTTTTATGTTTGACTATATTCAATATTTTTAAACTGTGATTTGCCGGTGCCATGCAAGAGCTGTGGGGCTTCGTATAATCACTTACGTTATCTGTGAATATTTCTAGGTCTGTTTTACGAACCAGTGTTGTGACAACTAAATCTAAATTGTAGGCTATTATACGTTAGGACAATTAAAATGTAGGTGGCAATTAATAAGTTGCTGGTATTTTGAAATGCAGTATGGGGGAGACTAAATTTAAGCTGGCTATGACTTACTGAACTTATGGTGCTCGATACCTGAATTTTCTTGCTGAACAATGCATCCAAGCTACATATTATAGTTGATCTTAAGACCTATTATAGCTAAAATAAATATCCCGAAATCAACTTACACTTGTTTGCAATGCAGCTGGCAATATTGTACTATGACACTAAACCAGATTTTGTCATTAAGTAGTTCCAAAGATATGTCCATCGTGATGCCGCAAAAGCCGCTACTTTGTTTTTAAAAGTTAAACTGTTCACTCAATTGATGGTTGTGTCTGTACAACAGTTTACTTGTGAAGCGGAAATATATTTTAGTTCTTTGAAAATAGTTAAAATCATTATGCTTGCGATGCACTGGTGAATGCAGAACTTTCTTTGAGTCATTTTGACGTATTGCTGCATTCATAAAGGCATCTTACATAAAATGGATGTCATCAAACAGGAATTCCGTCTCTGCCTGTGAAAAATCATGTCCTGCAAAGTTAAATTGATAAAATTGAAGCTCCGCTTTGTAGCAAAAAATATATTATGTTAAATATGTGGGCATCAGATTTGTTTTCGCATGCGAAAACCACATTGATACAAGCATTTATTCAGTACGAACCCGACAAAAGTTTTGAAAAATAGCCACGGCGACAGTATCCTTTTGCTTTCATCTGCCTTAGGAAAATTTTATCCTTAAAAATTATATATACTCAACACACCAGGTTTGTGTGTACGTGTACCCATTCAAATGAGAACAAATTATTTTTACAATACACCGCAAACAAAACTGTTGTAACATACAATGGTCTGCACATACTAGAGTTGTTATAGCTACTACATATGTGGTGCGGGGGAAGATATCACCACACCATTCATTTGGGATAGTATTCATTATAGGGCAAAGATCTCCAAACTTCCAAGCCATTAGTCTGATGTTAATTCCATAATGTCCCGAAAACCATTGAGCCGTAATGTCTAAACCTCAAACACAACAGACTAAGAATAAAAATTGGACTAGAGTTGTTATAGCTGCATATGTGGTGCGGGGAAGATATCGCCACACCATTCATTTGGGATAGTATACATTATAGGGCAAAGATCTCCAAACTTCCAAGCCAATAGTCTGATGTTAATTCCATAATGTCCCGAAAACCATTGAGCCGTAATGTCTAAACCTCAAACACAACAGACTAAGAACAAAAATTGAACTAGAGTTGTTATAGCTACTACATATGTGGTGCGGGGGAAGATATCACCACACCATTCATTTGGGATAGTATTCATTATAGGGCAAAGATCTCCAAACTTCCAAGCCAATAGTCTGATGTTAATTCCATAATGTCCAGAAAACCATTGAGCCGTAATGTCTAAACCTCAACCACAACAGACTAAGAACAAAAATTGGCAGTAATTCTTGATGTAATATATATGGACACATCTGGCAGTGTCTAATAGCCAGAATGTCTGGTATTGCAATATGTTTGCAATTTTTGTTCAAATATTGTGACAATCCTACGTCAAAAACGGACGAAATAGCACAATATCAATACATAACATATTGCATATTTGAGTTTCAGACCAGTGAATCGAATCGAATGTGACAATATAAGGCAGCCAATTTATTTTTTGGTAACCTTTCGGTGACCATTGATTTAAAAATTAAATTCTTTAAAATTATGAATTTGGTGGCCAAAAGTTTACTTCAATAACAAAAAAGCAAAAAAAAAAAGATTTAAGAAAATCTGATTATTTTTCGAGTATATACAATTATGAGTGCGAGTTCATTTTTTGCTCCAAGTTTTGAGTTCAAAATCTAAAAAAAATAAACGCAGCTTAAATAACATTATTTGGTAGTTTGAAATTTGTGTCCATCTGTGAACGCTCATCACGAAGTGTCCCGATTCCCGATAATGTCAATTCCATGATTACTGTTGAATTTAACATAAATTTCTCGGGTCATACCACTGAAAGCGAACAGTCTAAGCTACAGCGTAGTTGCCGACGGGAGAGTATGCAAAATCAGAATAGCTCCCACACAAAATGACGTCATTCCACCCTAAAAGTCATACCACGATAGAAGTGACTCCTCCGTAGCATTCTCAACTGTGACGTCAATTGTATTGTCTTTTTCCTTCATTTGCCAGACTAGAGTTCGAACCATGGAAGTGACGTCGCCTGCATGTCTGCAAGTTAACTGCACGTCTGCACTCGCACTATTAGCGAGGATCCTTAAGAATCTAAGCAACAGCTATGAAATGGTTCAGGACCACCTTTAGCAAACATACTTTGTAGTGTAATCACTTCGGCTTAAATTCACTGTGACGTCAACAACCAGCCAATATTAATTATTTGCTCAAATATTTTAAATTGCTGGACGTTACGTTTTGATCTGGTTGGAATACTTTATCTATACTGTGTTTTCTCGGAGATAAACCACGAACCCCTGTTTTGGTATATTCAGCTCGTTATAGTCCCAGGATGTGTGTTGAATTCTTATCAAGATGAACCAAATTTACACTTGATAAAGAAATCCACGTATGCTTTTAAATAACGATCCGTTGACAGATATCATAGTTATATAGAATATACATTTATAACTGTTATGCTAGTAAATGTGTGGCTACCACCATAATTGTGGATTGACTGATTTCTAAAATTTGTTTTCTCATGTGCTCGGCTACACACAAATGTTTAAGGCCTTTGAATAAAATTTTACCTTGAGTACGGTTCTCCATTTTGCGTCGGGCCGAGTCATTTAAAATTAACGCAATCCAAGATATCTCAATCAAAATTGTTCTCTGAATTTAATTCCACATAAAATCTCGATCCGCAAAGTAATTGATCTTAAAACCGCCATCAAGTCGGACAGTGTCGCTAATATTGTACCGGTACCGTATGTATATATATTATCTTACCAACACCGTGAGATGAACCATCAAATATTAGAAGCTGTTTGCCATCATGATACTAAGAAGCAAGCACACCTACATCTGTTTGTATTACCCTGAAGCGGCTCAAAGCAAAGATACCCTTTTATCTATCTATCTATCTATCTATCGAGCAAAGCATCGTCTGGTTGTAGCTATAGCTATTTTTTCTTCTCTTTCTGTACTGAGGCACTTTTTCCTTTCGTTAGCCGACTGAGGTCGCTACCGTTGTAGTATTAGATTTAATAGACAACAGCGACAACGTAGTTCGGTTGTCTCTTAAAACTATTTTAACGCCTACAGTCTTGTTGTATAGATATACACACCAAAGCTTGGCACTCAGGTTTTTGTGTCATATATATGAACGCGACGCCATTTAAGCTTCCTTCCTGACCATTTACTTACCGCAGCGCTATTATTATAGGTACAGTGTAATAATTGAGTTAAATGGAAAAGCTACTGCTAACTGTAGAAGACTGTCCCGTTGTCAAATCATCGCAATGCTCCGTCTTTGTGTGAGTGCGGATTCAATATTGCAAAATTTACAAGAAATATCTGGTTGTTGCAGCTAAATCCAATTAGGCTTCAATAATTCATGGATATTTATTTAGTAGTATCTTTGACCAAAAAAATCTCCTTGCCCTGAGTCCAATAATTGTTAAGTATCGATGGTATTGGAGCAATTTTAAACGTAAAAGTTGGACACTTCAAAGCGTTGGTCTTGACATTGTTTGGTATTCAAACACATAATTTTAACTGCATGAACCATGGTTCACAATGGGACTGGGAACTTTAGAACTTTCTTTGGTATGGGATGGTTGTGAATTGAATTTAGTTCAGTTCCCTCGTGGGCAAGCCGTATTTCTATGCACGACTGTACAGATTACTCGTTCAAACTCGTGTGAACTGGTCACAAACCGTGCATACAAATCTCTGATCGCACGGCAAGCCAAGCTTACAACTGTTGCTTGCATTCTCAATAGAACATAATAAACCACCTTTTTGTAAGCTTCTTCATTTGTAGCTATATACTAGATGCAACATATATATTTTAGAATATATAAAACGAAATATAACGTACTAAAATAAAATCAACATATTTATTTTTTTTGCGATTTCGACACGTATTCCAATTATCAATGCGAGCCCGTGCTTAACCTACTTCGGGCCACTACAGCTTGACTACAGACTCCGGCTTCCTCTTAATATCATACAAATGAACACTTTAATCGTAACCTTTTACAAAACAGAGATGAGCGACTATACAAAAGTTCCGTGATCAAAAATCATCTATCTAACTAACTAACCATGCCTTAGAACAACACTATAACTTTCGCTATAGTAGCTATAAGAAATCGGAAGCCCAAAAATTTGTACTGCTGCTGCTATTAAAGGAGGGAAAGCGACAATAGAATAAGCGAACTCAAAAATATCGAGCCGAATCTATATATACTTTGTTGTCTCGAACAATTTGGCCGTCGCTGTACATGTGAAGTTTAAAGTTATACCTTATTTTGCATAGGAACAGTTTATATTAGAAGCCGCCAAGCAAAATACCGTCATCAGTGTGTACAACGCGCTAGAGGTGAGAACGAGCAAAAATTTTTAGGCTTGCCTCGGCTGGAGAAATGGTCGGCTCGGCTCAGAAGTTGAAAGTTTAGGCTGCTCGGCTCGAGAGAAATTGATGCCGGTTCGGCTCGTGCTGGACAGAAAATGATGCCGGCTCAGCTCGGGCTGGACAGAAAATGATGCCGGCTCAGCTAGGGCCGGACAAAAAATTATGCCGGCTTGGCTCGGGCAGGACAGAAAATGATGCCGGTTCAGCTCGAGCTCGACAGAAAATGATGCCGGAGCGGCTCGGGCCCGGCAGAAAATGGTGCCGGCTCAGCTGGTGTTCGGAAGAAAATGATGCCGGCTCGGCTCGCGCTCGACAGAAAGTGATGCCGGGTTCGCTGTTCCAGCTGAGCTGAGCCTCGAGCCGAAATTCTTAGTTATAGCCCCGGCAAAGACGATTAAAATATGTGACTTGTGAAAGTGTTATATTTGACGTCCAAGTCAAGCTGACGATCGTAACACGTTTTATATTATAAAAATATGTTAGAGCGGTGGACTCGTGAGCCGGCAGCTCGTCGATTTAGTCTTAGGCTTAGTACAAGGCTCATATAGAAGCCTTTTATCCGGCTAAAGCTCCAGCATTAGTATATCGACGACGGCACAACCGGCATCTTGGCTTATGTCGCACAGCTTGACTTTGGCCATATTTGGCATCATTATATCAACTCCATGTTAAAGCACCGAGAACGGACACATACGCTAAAGAACAACTCAGAAACGGTATAAATGAATGAAATTTTTTTATTGTAATGGGATGGCAAAAACTGGGTTTCCAAGCCGTAGACCCTATTTGTTCAGAAATACAATATTAGCATATTTGCCGCCTACATAAATATATAGATATATATATATGTATAGGTATAATAACATACATATTCAAAATTTATAGACTATACATAAATGTCATATCTTGGCGAATACCTTAGCATGTTCTAGTAAATCGCTAGCTTACAGAGTGTATTTCGAGTTAAAAGCGTTGTGCTATTCTGAAGTATTACAACAGCTAGCTTATCTTTTCATTCAGGGAATAACCGGAACCGGAATCAGCAACCGGAACCGCCCATTTAAACCGGATCCGGAACCTGGTCTTCGAAACCTATATAGTAAAACAGATGAAGGAAGAAATGCAGGTATAGTGGATTTAAGATGTGTTAAAAATAAATTTTACATTAAGCTTAATGTATTGTGATAGTATTGTTGCCTTTTTGAAACTTTAAAGAGACAGAGGAAGCTTATGATGTTTATATATTGATCAATATGTCCGGTTTTGGACACCCAGAGCAAATATGTCTTCCGGTATACACCTTTGCGTATATTGCGTCAAAATGAATGTGCTCATAACGCATGGAGCGTAGAATTAACACTTTCGCTCTGTAGAAGAAACGCTTTCGCTCTGTTTCCAGTCGCCTTTCTTTACACATACGTTTGTTACATGTTATTCTGTAGGAAACTTGACATTATTGGTTTATATGGTTCTAAGTTAAAATAAATAGAAGGTCTATTCTATAATTTTCTGTTCAGCGGACAGACACTGTTTAGGCTAGCGGTGGGCAACTAGTGTCCGTCAGTTAGATGATAATGATGATAACTTTCTAATCACAATGCTATAAATGAGACCAACTGTTATACCGCTCGCACAGTTCCAATGAATACAGTTCATTGCCAATACAGTTTCTGGCTGCGTTGCAGATAACGTTACTTTACTTCAATGTAGACTGATTTACAAAGTTTGCAAGCACACTGGCTTGTGCTTGACGCAATTTATGGTAGCCGGGCTTACAACTTAGTATTTCTACATAATCCATACTCTGTTACCGAATTGGACCGGTTTAAATCTAACATACTCCGCAGAGTTCTGAAGGTGTAAAATAGCTGCTACAAGCATCGACCTGGCTTTGTTTTGTTAACAAACTCCTGCAGGTTAACGTAAAAATTCCTGCTAAAAGTACGTGTGTTAATTGCTGAGTTAATCTTTTCTTTTGCTTGGTTGTATTGGAATTTGTTCATTGTGTATGTATGTATTAGATAATGTTTGGACCACAGATGAAGCAAAAATGTTCAAAAATTCTTACAAAAAATTGTAAACCGGAATTCCGGTTCCGGTATGGTTTTTGCCTATTGCCGGAACCGCAACCGGAACATGATTTTCGCCGGAACCGCAACCGGAACATGATTTTCGCCGGAACCGGAACCGGAATTCCGGTTACTCCCTGATTCTTTGATGTTCATAAATTAAACATTGTGTCAAGCGCTGACTGTATAAAAATATATGTTTCAGCTACTGATTCATAACTTTACGAGGATTACATACCTTAGAGTATATAGACAAGGTGTCTCATAAGTGACGCCCTTGCATTAAAGTAATCCAGCACGCCAAATAGTAAACATATCTAAAAGCGTTTTGGTATACTCGCACTCTCATATGTAGCCTAGATTTTTTGATGAATAACACATACCCTAAGTGCGAACCTGGACGCCTCCAAGATCAATATATTTTTCCAGGAGAAAACGTCTGCTTCGGCAGATCTTTCGAACCATGTCAGGATCCACAAAGAAGCGCTCCTCCGATATAGCCTCGTTTAGGCCTTTTTTGTGGTTTGCGTTTGTATGGCTTCTCCTTGAATATTCCCCACAGAAAAAAAGTCAGGAGAGTTTAGATCAGGAGAATGAGCAACCCATTCGACAGGGCTTCGGCGCCACAGTCAACGGTCAGGGAAGGTTTCATCCAACAAACAGTGCACAGATATCACGACATGCGGAAGCGCGCCATCCTGCATAAAGTAAAACCTGTCAATATTTAGCAACTGTTAATATTAGCATAAAATTCGTTTCGCCGCATCATTAAATAGTTCTCTACATTCACAGTACCATCGAAAAAGATCGGCCCAATAAACCCACCAGACCACATGCCGACCCATTCTGTCTGACAATGGGCATTCATGTGGTCTTCGATAGTGTTATCAGTGTTTTATGCATGCCAATAAACGCAATTATGCCGGCTAACGTAGCCGTTCAGTTTAAAATTGCTTTCGTCGGACCAAATGACTGCGTCAGCTAACTCCTAAACATTGTCGAGACGCTGTAATCATTTTTCATACAATACAAAACTGATAATGACCTTCCTTCAAAGCATGAATCAACGTCGGTCTAAGAGGTTTTAGACCCGGACTTTTAACAATTCGGAAAACAGTCGATTTGCCGATGTCGGTTTCAACAGCACACCACGAGTTGACTTTGTCTGAATATTGTCAAAGTGATAGGAAATATCAGCTATCGCAGCATCACCACATGTCATCGGTGGGGTGCCTGTTCGGAGCAATTCGGCTATATAATCTGTTAGATAAATCTTTTGTTAACTGAAGCAATAGTTTTAGTGTATGGGGGCTGTGAAGACGAATGCCGGTACCATTGTAGCACAACTTCATGGTATTTTGGAGAACTGATTACAGTCTTACTGCGGTTATTCCTTAAGTCAAGTATCAGACATTTAGTTATACGTAGATATTTATAATATGTTCGGTTATAATTCCTGAAAGTAAGAGGGTTGTTTGTTTATTCTGCCAGTCTCAGCAACAGTTTGAACTTGGGGCATTATTTATGGGTCACCCGATATATAGTATAAGACCATGCTACAACTGTTTCAAAAGCGCTTGATACGGTTTACCGCGCATTCGAATATTTCTATGCACTGTTTTGCAGATTAATCATTCACATTCATGCTATCACATGCACTGTTTGAACTAGTCACAACCGTGGGTACAAGTCTCTGAAAGGAACGCTATGGGTACTAGAACAATTCTAAACATTTACCCGACGTTAATTGAAATAGAGCGACAATATGCGCGCGGAGTTTTTCAAATAGCGATCAATTGTACAAATAAACGTTTTGTCCGCCTGTGTCACATATAAACCAGAGATGGAACCGGGTCCATGAGTCACTTGGTTCACCACTTTCGACCGGGTCACCGGGTCACGATGTAGCCCGGGCAGACGCCTTCACCTGGCTTAATTACAATCCCAGAATATAGCCAAAAGCCTGTAATTCAACTTTGTAAATCCATAGCTAGCGGAATCAGCCTTTCGACCGTTGCTGACTTCCTTGTAGCTTCAATGTGCTGGGAATGTGTCTGTTCAAGGCACCCATCTCAGTTTATTGTGTTTTTATTTAAGATCAACAATACACACACCTTTTATTCTTGTCGAAATGACTCATGGATCAATTGTTTCGATTAAGTTGTATACGTAATCTCCGTGGCCAATGTAACCTTTAGTGGCGGAAGTGAAATTCGTGCTATGCCGTTCTTGCTATATTAAGCCTAAGCCTTAGTCTTAGCCTAAGCTAAGGTCGCCTATATGAACCATGTACTAAGCATAAGTCGGGGCGCTGCAGCCCCTAAACCCCGCTATAAGCTGTTCTTTTTTCTAGCGTTATAAACTATGGCCCCTAAAGGTGGCAGGGGCCATCATGGTAATATATACTGTAACGGACGGACTAGTGACAGTATCCCCCATTTTTGTACATAAAAAGGAAAAGTTCGCGAGACTAGGAACAGCTGCGACAGTCGGGGCGCAAGGAGGAGGGTAAGAATAGCTAAGAGGGGTCCGACCCTACAGAAGGTAGCTAAATACATCTTTCCAATGGTCATCCATCAATTGTATATATAATAAAATTATAATCTTCTCAAGATACCTGTAAATCATCTTTAGAACCAAGAATGCAGTAAAGGCTACGCATCACTGGTATCTTTACCAATAATGTTTTCATTTGTCTATTGTACATGAAAACATGCTCGCCAGACGATAAATAATTGTTACTCAGCAGTAAACAGCTGAAGCTTTCATTGAGACGCCATGACTTAAGTTATGATTGATTTTATACTTTATTCACTGTACCAAGATATTCGGTTAATCAGACTACCAAGTTAGCGGCACCTACATAGGTATCGTTCAAACGCGACACATCGATCGCCGTGGCGACTTGGTAGGTGGCAATAAATTGCTGTCAGTATAACGATGATCGTGCGGCCTAGCGGTCATCGGCGATCGTCTCACAGTCATGACGTTGCGTGTTCGAACTTTTATACTGAATAATCTACTTAGAATAAAAAAGACAAAGACCGCGTTGCTCCACGGTATCCATCTTTACATTTCAGTACCAGCATCCTCTTCTTCGAAGATAAACAGAGTTTCGTGTCAGCATCTTTTCACATCTAGGGCTTCGGCTACTCTGCCATCTAATGGCACAAAACGGACGATCACCTCAAAACAACCTGGATTTGGTCGGCATCCCTTCACAGCTAGACTAGGACAGAGTTTGGTGTCGACATCCCTTCACAGTTAGGGCTTTGGCTACTCTGCCATCTAATGCACGAAACGGAAGATCACCTCAAAACAACCTGGATTTGGTCGGCATCCCTTCACAGCTAGACTAGGACAGAGTTACGTGTCGACATCCCTTCACAGCTAGGGCTTCGCCTACTCTGCCATCTAATGGCACGAAACGGAAGATCACTTCAAAACAACCTGGATTTGGTCGGCATCCCTTCACAGCTAGACTAGGACAGAGTTTGGTGTCGACATCCCTTCAGAGTTAGGGCTTTGGCTACTCTGCCATCTAATGGCACGAAACGGAAGATCACCTCAAAACAACCTGGATTTGGTCGGCATCCCTTCACAGCTAGACTAGGACAGAGTTACGTGTCGACATCCCTTCACAGCTAGGGCTTCGGCTACTCTGCCATCTAATGGCACAAAACGGAAGATCAACTCAAAACAACCTGGATTTGGTCGGCATCCCTTCACAGCTAGACTAGGACAGAGTTTGGTGTCGACATCCCTTCACAGTTAGGGCTTTGGCTACTCTGCCATCTAATGGCACGAAACGGAAGATCACCTCAAAACAACCTGGAGTTGGTCGGCATCCCTTCACAGCTAGACTAGGACAGAGTTTCGTGCGAACATCCCTTCACAGCTAGTGCTTCGGCTACTCTGCCATCTAATGGCACGAAACGGAAGATCACCTCAAAACAACCTGGATTTGGTCGGCATCCCTTCACAGCTAGACTAGGACAGAGTTACGTGTCGACATCCCTTCACAGCTAGGGCTTCGGCTACTCTGCCATCTAATGGCACAAAACGGAAGATCACCTCAAAACAACCTAGATTTGGTCGGCATCCCTTCACAGCTAGACTAGGACAGAGTTACGTGTCGACATCCCTTCACAGCTAGGGCTTCGGCTACTCTGCCATCTAATGGCACGAAACGGAAGATCACTTCAAAACAACCTGGAGTTGGTCGGCATCCCTTCACAGCTAGACTAGGACGGAGTTTCGTGTCGACATCCTTTCACAGCTAGTGCTTCGGCTATTCTGCCATCTAATGGCACGAAACGGAAGATCACCTCAAAACAACCTGGATTTGGTCGGCATCCCTTCACAGCTAGACTAGGACAGAGTTTGGTGTCGACATCCCTTCACAGTTAGGGCTTTGGCTACTCTGCCATCTAATGGCACGAAACGGAAGATCACCTCAAAACAACCTGGAGTTGGTCGGCATCCCTTCACAGCTAGACTAGGACAGAGTTTCGTGCGAACATCCCTTCACAGCTAGTGCTTCGGCTACTCTGCCATCTAATGGCACGAAACGGAAGATCACCTCAAAACAACCTGGAGTTGGTCGGCATCCCTTCACAGCTAGACTAGGACAGAGTTTCGTGTCGACATCCCTTCACAGTTAGGGCTTTGGCTACTCTGCCATCTACTGGCACGAAACAAAAGATCACCTCAAAACAACCTGGAGTTGGTTGGCATCCCTTCACAGCTAGACTAGGACAGAGTTTCGTGTCGACATCCCTTCACAGCTAGGGCTTCGGCTACTCTGCCATCTAATGGCACAAAACGTAAGATCACCTCAAAATAACCTGGAGTTGGTCGGCATCCCTTCACAGCTAGACTAGGACAAAGTTTCGCGTGTCGACACCCCTTCACAGCTAGGGCTTCGGCTACTCTGCCATCTAATGGCACGAAACGTAAAATCACCTCAAAACAACCTGGAGTTGGTCGGCATCCCTTCACAGCTAGACTAGGACAGAGTTTCGTATCGACACCCCTTCACAGTTAGGGCTTCGGCTACTCTGCCATCTAATGGAACGAAACCGAAGATCACCCTAAAATAACCTGGAGATGGTCGCTTTTCGATAGGTTTTCAGTATAATATCAAAATAGTATTTAAAGTTGGTTTTGCCTACCATTCGTTAAAGATAAAGACAACATGGCTGTAAAATCTTGGCGCAGGTTATATTTTAAGTACAGTAGAGTGAAAATAAAATTGTGAAATGATGCTACCACTCGGCGTATGTCATAAAACGGGTCAAAAGTACAATTTCATTTTCAATTTTTATAAATGTGCATATTGATTGATTGTTAAAGCAGACACCAAAATTAGTCCCTCCGTAGCTCAAATGGAATGAAAATTAGCCTAGCTGTGCGGCTAAACAAATGATCTACCTTGGAGGTCCTCCTCCGCAATCCATATTATATCCGATTCTTTAAAACCAGTGTAGCATCTCACTACGCTAGCATATATAGCGTAGCTGAACACGCTATGATCGGGGCCTGTGGTGTAATGGAAGCGCGCTAGTCTTGCAAGCTAGAGATCCGGATTCGAATCCCGACTGGTCCAATGTATGATCACTCGTGGATCTATTCACCAGCTCTGGACGAATCAAATGGTTCACCCTAAAGACATCTTAAAATCCACCTTTGTTTTAGTTTACACAATTTCGCCTGGACTAAACGAATATTTCAATGTGCTGCTATAATTTTGCTAAAACAACACATTGATTATAAAGCAGACCTCAGTATATTAGGCATTGAAACACAAGCTGCTTATATCAAGATTGACGAATATACCTACAGCTAGAGCTGTAACAAAAATGTATATATATTTCTATTTTGTCTGTTTCCCCACATGATCGCTATATTTGTAATAATAATTACCCCAGCACGTGAACAGGTGGCCAGCACTAAATCACTAAACTGTTTTCTTTCATGAGACTGTGCTTTTGACTAAATTTACGCCAAGCCTGATTAATTATGTTCGTTCCCTTGTCAATCAATTATGTTACTTTATTTTGTTTTGTTATTATTTAGTTTTAGTTAGTGATTTCACCTGTTTAATTTTATAAAACTTGCAATCGCCAGATATAGTAATACATAATCTGTCAATTCTGTCAGACATGCTCATAGGAGAGAGAAGACATTATCTCGCTGAGGTCGGACCCATTTGGGATGTAGCCGTTCCCCCTTCGAGGTAAACCTGATACCGCTAACGCTTGGCGTCCCGATCCCAAAACGCGGCGAAAATTTTTGGTAAACATAAACTTCGCGGGAAAATGAGCAAAAATTGGGCAAAGTTATCAAAAAAATGGGTTCAAATTGCCAAAAATGGGGACAAAATTGGAGGGAAAATTGACAAAAATTCATAAAAAATTTGAGTCTCCAAATGTTTCAAAAATTTTCACCCCCAGCCCCAGACGACGACAACCCCTTCACCCTCCGCTGACCGGCTCGTCCCCCTCGCAGACCACTTTCCCCCGAAACACCCACTATCCCCCTGGGCTTCGGACCTCGCCCATTTATGTATATATACGACATGAGTATATATTATTATATATACATCGCATGTGTGTTTAAATATTATATAAGTATTATCGGTTCCGCGGCCTAGGGGCAAAGCACTATCGCTCGGAGCATGGGGTCAAGCTCGTTCGGGTCAAATTCGATCTATTGTTTGTCATAAAATAGTTTCAAGAAACTGGTACATATCTCTTTATGGCTTGGTGGTCAGCATTTATGGCTGACATGTGGGGTAAAGTGGTGGGCCTAGTGACCTTGTATCTCATGGTCTGGGATGCGATATGTGTGGCTCCCAGCCACACCCTTGTGGTGACTAAAGAACAATGAGCCTGACAGCAGTACATATCTCGGTCTACCTTTGTACTCAGCATTTATGGCTGACATGTGGGGTAAAGTGGTGGGCCTAGTGACCTTGTATCTCATGGTCTGGGATGCGATATGTGTGGCTTCCAGCCACACGGTGACTAAAGAACGATGAGCCTTAGGCTTACTTCCGACTGCAGATACACTCGCCGAGTTTACTTTGTTTTATTTATTACTTGTTTTACGTATTTACTTTATTTTTACTTATGTCCTTGTCGATATAGTACAACTGGAAAATATTTTTGTCACAGCCGTCAGGCTGTGACATTGATTTCACCTTCTGTCAGACTGTGCATTAAAGCTTTAATTGCACTGCACTGCACGTATCTGTTATAGTCATAAAAGCCTTTTCAGATCCGACCGCTGGAGTCTGCATGCCAGGCAAAAATGGCATGCAGCAAACGTCTCGGATTTGTCGACTCAATTGAGATGAAATCATTTAGGAATTCCGAGAATTGATGACATCGAAAATTATATTATCAACTTTACCAGGTCTGAATTCATTCTTGCTATTTTATAGACAGCATATTCGCAAACGCTGAAGTCAAACAATTTGACATTTTTCAAAAACCATATATTATGCTGAACCGTCGTAAACTTTATTTTTAAATAATTATATGTAGTCCAGGCGCATAAATTCTATTGTTAATAGCAATATGACTGCTGTGACATTCTTCTTTCAAGAAGAAAACTTTTTCGTTTTTAAACGAAAGTTCTTGACACATAGTATGTGTTTCCGACAGGATAGCTTGTTATCAATTAAGCCAACTAACCAACCTACTAAGCAATATTGGTGCAAATGCGTCCTTAACATTGGGAGAGGGGTGTAGGCAGAGCCAATACCTATTTTGATACGCAAGTAGAACAAATGTGAAGTTTTTGGTGAAAATCTTGAAGGGGACCGGGGCCCCAACCACCACCCTCTCCCCCTGAGGATTTGTGCTTATGCTATAATATCTAGTGTCTGTGTATGGCTAAGTTGTACATTTATGTTAATAGGTACAAGCTAAGCGACTCGCCTCAAAATTTTCCCCATTCATTAAACTATTTACAATCGAAATTTTTTTGTGCTACTATACATATCCCCGTTATTGATAACATCGCAATGTATTAACGCTCCCTTTCACTTACAGGACACATTGATAAACGTTGTATTATAACTGAGCTTGTCGTATATAATGCTTGATACCATCTGCATTATACGATCGTTTTGACAGTTTCCTATATAGCTCCCTAAAAAGCTCAGCGATTTGCTTTTACACCGATTTCAATCCTGAAATATGAGCTCAATTACTGCCGCCGACTCAAGATTTTTTAAGCATTGGCTGATACGCATGTTAATTCGGGCATTAAATAGTTAAATGAGTTGTTATTACTTTAGAAAGAGTTACTGTTAACAGGAATTTGTTGTCGATATGCTAAATCGAGGCTTTAACTAGATTGAATTTTATTGGTGATACTGGTGTTCTATTATGATTGCGCATCGCCCAACTTAATAAAGATCTTGTTTTGTTAGTCTGACATTTAGATAATTATTTGTTACAATGATATACAGACTCTTGACGTTGAGCAGATATTTAGCTTAATTTTTCGTTCTCGCATTATTTGTGACAACAGAGCTGTAGTTGGTTCCCAAACAAGGACAATGCGAGAATGACATATCGTGGAATGAAAATAGGTTTCTGTGAAATTTAAAAGAAATTTCTTTGAATTATGCACCACCAGATATTCTTTTAAAATTCAAAGAATTATTTTTTAAGAATTACTTATTTTTGAAATTTCAATGATAATTCTTTGAAATTTCAAGGAATATTTCTTTGAGTTTTAAAAGAATATCTGGTGGTGCAAAATTCAAAGAAATTTCTTTTAAATTTCACAGAATGTATTTTGAGTGTGGGAATCGGTCCAAATAACTACTTTTCAATTGGACTGCAGTCGCGTGGCGTATGTGCTTCCTTACTTGCACAAAAGTTATACAGTCAACTGACCAGTTATACTCTTTACTATTCTACTACGACTTTTAGTACTCTGGGTGTCGATGCCTTCACTTCGACTGCAGTCTAGACGGTGAATCGCGCTCGCAATCGCCCCATTTTACATTCATTTAGTTTGTAGTCCCCACGGCAACAGGTCATTAATGAACTGGACCTAGTCAAACATAGGCATCAACAATTAAGTCTGAATAACACAGGTTATCCCAGTGTCCCTCACGACACGGCACAGATTCAATTAAATACATAGATAAAAAAAACCGGCAAGCCTAACGTGGGTGTTTTGGGAAACTGTCGCAGTTCATGCTCAGAAACTCACTTAGTCGCAAATATTAGCCAAGAGAAGAATATCTCGTACGACACGGCACAGATTAAAGTAAATAGATAGCTAGAAAAACCGGCAAGCTTAACTTGGGTGTTTTGGAGAAACTGTGCCATAATTCATGCTCAGGGACTCACATAATCGTAAATATTAGCCAAAGAAGAATATCTCAAACGACACGGCACAGATTTCAATAAACAGTTAGAAAAACCAGCAAGCCTAACTGGTGTTTTGGTAGAACCGGTGACGTAGTGTTCATACTCTGGGACTTACTTAATCGTAGATATTAGTCAAAGATGACTATACATAATGTATGAATGTCTCCTATAAAATGTAATGTTGTTGTCAAATTGATGCTTGTTATTTTCAGGCAAACTATTTTTAATTCGCACAGCTAGTAGATATGTGGTCATCTATAGAAGCCATGACTGTCATTTGCACAGGAGTCAGTGAATTGACAGGTTCGATTTAATCAATAAACGCTTACTGAAGTTGTTCGGTTCTCGCTCCTCTGCCGCAGCA